>UZAN01040387.1:25714-36530 GCA_900618425.1 Echinostoma caproni | reverse complement strand
TTCAGTGTTGACCCTTCCGAACTAAACAGCGAAATGGAGGACAATTGTTGAAACTAATTCGATTTAAATCAGGGTAAATTGTGGAGCTGCAAGAAAAGAAAGATTGACAATGAACCAACGCTTTGATTACGTATCAATCCATAAACGGTTCATTCAACTCCAGATAAAAATTAAACATGGGCGTTGCCGTAAAACACGCCTGTATAACTTTTAATTTGATCCTTTTTCGATTTGCAGCTCAACCAATATTTATTGGGGATCGAAAGGAAAGTATGCCAGTGTGTGGTTACGAGTTTTCTCATCAGTTCTATCATAAATCTCTCTATCCCTGGGTGATCATCCCTTCATCAATTTAGACACAATCAAATAGGCAGATTTTGCTGACTGGAACGATACATGGGGGCTATACCATCCCAAGGTTTATCGATTTAAATTAAGCTAAAGGGCATCACCCACGCAGTCCTATGTGCTGTTGTGCAGTGCCCACAGATCTGGCCTTTCAACCCCAGCGTTCACACTCCGAATTCCACCAAGAGACAAAAAACAGTATGCCGTATCGGCCAATCGGAAACAGAAATTAGAGTTTTGTCAGTGACGTTTGTCGGCCTCGTGGCACAAGTTCTTCATATAATAGGGGATAGGATAGATGGACACGTCAATAAATCTTTATGATGAAATTTTGTTAACCAGTACGAAAATCGAAAGGTTTGCTAAGTGTATTCATCTCCGATGGCTTGATCACGTTTTGCGTATGTCTGTCCATTGACTACCTACCCTCTGTTTGCACGTGCTGGAAAAGGTTAGAAGAAGCGCCGTGGCGATCAGATCAGTAATATATACATATATATACTTGTTTTCTACTAAATTGTGTTAACCACATTTCTTCTAAATTCGTTCCCGTTACCAAGATTATCGAACCAAACTGAATTCAAATGAAAGGGATTTTTCAAGATTTCAAGGTCTAAATTTGCAAGTTGTGATCCATAATTTGACATGAACCTTGATTAAAGCCGATGAACAATTCTTAGGTTGTTGAATCGAATTCAAACTTTAGAAAATCAAAACAACATGTTTAGTTGCTTTTGTTATCCTTCTCGTTACTTTTGCTGTGTTGTTGTTGCTGTTCTTAATGTTCTTGTTGTTGTCAAACCGTCTGCATCGAATTTACTTTCAGTCGAAAGGAATGAAATTAATGTCGGAAGATTTGGAGTGGATGCGCTGAAAACGCTAACCGAATAAATCTTTGTTCAGCTGAATGAGAGACAACAACCACCATAGAAATGATTAAAACTATGTGGTTGAGGTTTTTCATAAGTACAATAAATTCACTTTTCTTGAATCACATTTCAGATGCAGCCATCAAAATGAATAAACGGCGTGCGCTCAACATTCATCGAATGTATAATCCGAAAGAAGCTAATCATATTCCATTTGTACTGCCTTCTATCGAGTTGAATCCAAGCAACAGTTGCACGCGTGCCAGTAGCCGTTTGCTTCTTTCAAGATCTAGCTTTGCTAGTGAAACTTTACCGTTCGTGGACGGACAGTGGAGCGATGAGTCCACGGAGCATGATCACGGATTCTTGTTGAACTCTTTGAACTCCGCGGAGAACGGCGACGCGGATGAGGAGGACGCTGACTGGTAGGTCGTTCTATCATGTTTATCACTCCTTGCGGACGAGTTGCCCAAATGAGCTGATCACAGTACATGATCCGTTGAAGATACTGCGCCATTCTCATCAATGGTATTAAACATATTTCGTAATATTAGATTTGTTTCATAATGGTCTTCTATGCTTCAGCGTAAAACACTTTTGCACAACAAGACGTCTTTCTGAGATAAGCGTTTCTCGAAACAACATCTCCTTTATTGTTCTCAGCTAGATCTTTGCGGGTATTTCCAATATGTAATTTTTAACGTTGTTATATTTAACTCACCACTGATGATATTGGAATAACCGGAGTCAAAATTGTGTTGATCAAAGCCCCATAATATGAAGAAAACAAACTATCTTCGAAGAGCAGCATAGGTTTTATTTCACTTGTTACCGTTACTTGATGTTTCCATTACTCAAACGACTCATATCAAGTTTCGCTTAGTGAAAATCTATGAACCAGATATGTCTGCTGTTTGTAGTCCGTGTTTATCTTAGTCTGTGTGTTACAATCACTACGGTTGTTGTGAAGGTGATTGCGGGTAGATTCGATTACCTATCAGTAAAAAAGTGTGCCACTTATCATGTGCTCAGCGGATATACGGCAATCACCATTCCCAGCACACTGCAGAAGAGAGGGAACGAGATCTCTAGCGGTAATTTCTCACAAATGAATCTCCACGAAAGCAAAACAATTCAGTGTGACACACCGCCGAAAAGACATGATTGTACAGACTTAATTAAAAGATTAAACAAGTCTGTAGTTCTCTTAACACTTTCAAGTGATACATTGGCTTGTCATTTCAAAACAAAATTGAATTTTCTCGACCGTTATAAATCAAAGTTTGGTAGTCTGCTTATATCTATTGCTCCTAATTGATGTTGTAAGAGCATAGATCAGATCTATGCCCAATGACGAGACTTTTGTAAGCTAGTGCAAAAAGCACAATCGGAGTGTGGAATGAATCAGTTGTACAGAATCAAACTGAAGAGTGTCATGAAAATTATGAATAGTAACTTCAATAACTGTTTCAGCGTGTATTATAATCTACAAGGGCAGCTCGAGTTTCAGGTAACGTGCACGTTGATACCTCATTCCATATCACCATCTCAGTTAGAGTGCAATTAAACTAACCCCATCCTCAAATTTTAAACTTTTAAATTCATGCACCCATTGGTCACAAAGACAGAAAAATTATTAACGAAAGCTTGAAACTTAGTGGATTCTTCACTTACTATAACAAATTTACTAGAAGATTACTAGAAAATTTACTGACAGCAATTAAATCAAAACCAAATGCTTGCAGGAAGTAGAAAGTAGCTGATGAATCATATGCAATACAAAATATGAAAAGCGTAGAGAACGCGAAAAAATACCATTTTTGTAGGAATCTCAGAACAGGAACGCTTCTTAACTCAAATGTCGCCCTATCGACAGACACCTTTCGCTAGGGGACGGGTCAATTCCGACTAACTGATTTTAAATTCCTTATCAAATCTATCAGGACAGAAATGATCAGCCCGTGGAGGCAAATTGTACATTCCTGAAAATGATGTGCTACAAGAATATAAACAGTGCATCCTATAATAGGTTTAAAACTAATCTAGTTTCCACAAGTGGTTGGAAATCGACAGAGAGGCTACGAGGGACAATCCTAGAATGTTCCGCTCTTGAGCAAATCACAGACCGTTTATGAACACATGCGCGTGATACAGAACAATGAAAATTGCATGAAGAAAGAATAGATGCAGGAAGTAGTGAAGATTAGGGAAGAGAGCGATATAAGAAAAAATCCGGTAATAGCAGAATGTATTCAATGTGGTGGGTCATAAATCCTTTCAGACGAAGTCACAAAACTCCCTGATTAGTCTATTGAAGGTATACCACAGATAAGCTTTATGTTGAAATGAGTTTTTTTTGAGACTACAGAGAAAGATTCAATAAAATTACATTTAGAACGTTTAGAAAGATAATTACTGTATTAAGATTAACTTACAAAAAAGCCACCAAAACCACCGCCCGAAAATGCAAGGGAATGTGGTTGCACAAATTGACACGGCAATGGAATATTTTTACCAAATGTCGCAAGAGTTATCCAAAATGTCGACAAAAAATGACAACACACAAACAATAGAATCCAATGAACGTAAAATTAAAGAAGAGAGAACAGCAAGTTATTCTGGCATACACTGTGCGCTGCTAATCTGCTTACCATGCTGGCAATTCGGTTGAGCAACCCAAGTATTACGGATTATGAATCGAATGGGGACTTGAACCAAAAGGGAATAAAAATATCAAGAGGCAGACATCGTACAGACGACTGAAGATTTTATTTGTCACGAGTCAATACGTACACTGCTTATCGTTTCATTGGGAATAACACACCACGTAAACTTGGGACAAGGGACTCCATTTCATCATGGGTGTCAGCAGAACGACAGTAATTCGGCGGATCACGCATGTAAAATGATTACGAGAGTACATGAATATCATTAATGGTATTATATATATATCAGTATTGGAATACATTTATTTATTGGACACAACACATTTATTGTGCGAATTGTTGTCTTTGGTAGTTTAAAGCCTTATGTCGAGTTGTTAAACTCTCAATATCTTTGGTGGGATTTGAACCCACGCATGGACGCCGCCTCCGTTATGAGATGTGGAAAAATCAAAGTTATCGGTGTGGCGTCACAGATAAGTTGTTATAGCGTGCACCATGCAAAAGCATAGGCTTTCTCCAAGCGTGGGTTCGAATGCCACCAAGACTGGCACACTCTTTATAATTCGAGCATAACTCCAATTGATTGTTTCAATTAATTACTTAGCAAATTATTAGTCGATACATTTAATTTCGCTCATGATGAAGTGGAAAATTTGTTCGACGCCATTCACATTTCTAGACTTGCAAGCGCGCTGCTTCTCGGAAGATATCCTAGGTACAGTGAATCGACTTTTCACGGTTTTTTTTACAAAAAATGTTCAAAGTCTTGTTTATTGCAATAAACGTTTTCTGAGCAATACGTCGAGGATTCTAGAGACTGGCTACAACAGATACTTGGTAAACAACATAGGGTATGCTAGATTTTTTAACATCTATGCTTCAGCATCCCCTCGATTTCCCAACCCATTTAATTTCCTCGTATTTCGCATCTTTTCATTAACTCCCGCGTTGCCAATTGTCTGGTTTAAATTATCTCCGTCGTGGCTGATCCAACAGGTTTTTGAACAAAATATATCAGACAGTGTTGAGAAGCAAGAAAACATGGTTGAAGATGAAACTGAGCAAATTTGTCTTGTGTTTTGTCTGGTTTTTGATTGCAGTTCATTATCCCCTCAGTTACTGCTAAATTTTAATTACTTCCAAATCGCCCAACGATCACAGGATCCAATAGAACACTTTAGAGCGGTAGAAGTAGGCTCACTATTATTATAATTAATGGAAATACAGAAGTGCTTAAAATAGACGAAAAACAATTGAACTGAAATTAGATTCTATGTTCAGTCAGACCGATTCAAACCAGGATCAGCTAGGATTTGGAGACTATCCAAATTCATCATCTGACTAGGACATTTATCGATTAAAAAAATGAGAATTAACATAGATTTGGAAAACAATGCATGCAAACAATAACAGAAAAACTAATAATTGCGAGTAGAAAGCTCTGAACGTGAGAAAGATACAAAGGATTAGTTTAATGAAACAATAATTGTCAGTGGCGCACTCACAAATTACACAATTCCTGATCTTATATATATATATATATATATATATATCGACCATAAAAACGGGTTGTGCGCTTCTAATCACGTTTGCTTTATTCATCATTCTCCTCAAACCATGCGAATAAGATGGTGATCTCCATAGATTGGAAAAACGATTATCATCTATTAAGTACGCTCAGGGTACTAAACCCGGAATTCAGAGGAAACCAGTTCCACACCGGATGCATTTGTTGCGTTCGCACGCGGACCATATTTTACTATCATGAGACGCGATTTCATTCAGCTGGAATGTACCACTACTGATTCGTTGATCAGATATGGGTTATATTTTTTCTCATGTTGGTTGATACGAACCTCACACAACTTGATCAAATTTCGATGACTACTTATGTTTTGCAGACCGATCTGTTCAGGTAATGAAGGCCGAGTTGTCAATGGATCTAATCCATCGTAGCAAAGGTATTTTTCACATCGATGTAGAGCTACATCTTACTGGGGAAAAACAGTGATGGACAATAAACTTTAGTTACTCTGACCGGGTAAAAATGTCAATCAGTAAAACTCTATAACAACCGCTGGGTGCGGATAGTCGTTCTCTGAAAAAGAAATTACCAAATCCAACTGCTCGGTCACATTTCGCGCATTTCCCACCTTGCTTACACTCTCCTGCTATGTAATTGGTAAAGAGGTCGATAGCAACACAGCGGTATATCATAAATCAGTGTATGGGTGTGAAGAAGTAAGGTTTTCAATTCGCTTCGGTCGGTGCTGACTGCCTTTCTAATTAGGGCCGAAGGGATGAGAATGGTCTTTGACCAGAGACACGGATGCTTTATGGTTTGTCTGTTAACATCCTGTACATTGTGAAACAGCAAAAAAATGAATGAACCGCACACAAAATGTCACGCACCTCCTTCTTTGTCAGCCATTTACTTCGTTTTCCTCATTTGCACCCAAATCACCCTTTCGATTTTTACTACTGATTTGTAAACAATATGAGTGACCCTGAGCCACTTCTCATGGACTTGTTTGTGGTAAAATTACATAACTGATGCACATAAATCTAGCTCAAGTCCGCCATGATCACCCTTATGTGTTAATGCTTGTTGTATAAACGATGAAAAATCGACCTGAACCATGCCATGGGGAAACTAAACATGACATGCTTCACGATTAAAGCCGAAGAAAAGAAACATCTGCGGCTCGTATATATTCATTTCATCAATCATTTAGACGGATTGGTTCAAAGGGTGGTATGCCGAAAAGCGATCCGCATTTATCAGTAAACAAAGATTTATAGTTTTATGCTATTTGGTTACAGACGCACCTCAATGCGCTCTCATATGTTGAGTCAGAAACATCTGTACTGAAACTTGAGTGATTGTCAAGAAAGACCTTTGGGGGAACGGATATTAAAGAGAACTGAACTGATCGAAAAAAAGTAGGATGGGCAGGACCATCATCAAGCATCTCTCAGAAGTGACTCAGCCACTGGGAAATCCACCGGGATTTTGCATACCACAATAATACCACAGCCAGTCTCAGATGTGTTTTCAACTTTACCCGCAATCCGTGAAATAACAAGGGCATCAGGCATTTGCTGACCTCTGTGATCTTAACTTACCACGTCAATAGCAGCTGTAGGTCGAACAACAATACATGTGGCTAACAGCATGAGAGAGCATCACCCGTTTCGGCCAATACTCGAGGGGATCGAGGCGGGCAAAGGCCCCACTTTTTTCATCTGATTAAGATCGGACGTTCAATGGATAACTATTGGGCAATCCACATTATCTACCGAGTTCCACTTCACCAAAGAGAAGCAATTAGGCTTCGTTCGTTAGCCATGGCTGAGTTAGTTATCACTCATCTATTAGGATTCAACGTGTTGGAGTAATGAAAACAGTTACCGTTTGACCAACTTCCTTAGTAAAAAGCGATCACCCACAAAGTAGACACGGTTCGGGTTAAGTTCACTTTGTACAAACATTAACTATTCGTTTTCATGCGTCGGTTTTGATTGCTGTCTTTCGGTTGTCCATTTGGTTAAAGAGGTTGAAGAAAGATAAAAACAGAAAATGGAGAACTTCAGCCGACTGAAGTTGCAAGGAAACTGAGATGGTGTATGAGCGCCACCGTTTACGCCACTCGGCCATAACACTCGGGGTCTCTAATTATTGATTACAATGATCCCAAGTTCCCCATTCATGGAGCCTAACGCAACCTAAATGACTGAGCACATTTATGACATTATATAATTACAAAAGTTACACTATCCCTGTAATCTTGCCCAGCAAATGCTTTTGCTCTGATCTAACCAGTGCAAGAACCCAACCTTTGTTTAACTCTATCTTCCGTACCTAACCCTTTCCCTTCACCTTCTCTTTCAACTCCTAACATCTTTCAGAAAACTTGTTCGCCATTCACCAAAGTTCATCAATAAGTAGCTCGGTAAGTAGGTTACCACAAAATAGAGTGCAGATTCTGAAGCCCCGTCAAACACTGAATCTGGGGGCCTTCAACGTGAGGACATTGAAACAGGTAGGTCAACAAGCGTATCTGGCGCATACAATGGACTCTTTGGGGGTTGATGTCTGCTGAGTGTCGGAGACTTGAATCCAGGATCCCAGTACTGTATGTCACTTAAGTGCACCAGGGCTGTCTTCGTGGTTCTTCCTCCGCACGTTAGGTGATGACGAAGCCCGTTCAGTAGGCCAGCGTGGTGTGGGCATTGTATCCAACAATTCAGCCGGAGGCACACTACTCGATTGGATCCCCGTCAACAGTCGCTTATGTGAGATGCGGCTCCAAGGGTCTATCAGCATCTATCATCCGGAAGGGAAGCAACACCAAAAAGTTTCTGTTCATCATTTCAGCGTATGCACCAACCAACTGCAGTTCTGACGCACAAAAGAACGAGTTTTATGATAAACTCACCGAACTTATTCCGTTGAGCCGAAGCTCTTATATAGTTGTTCTCGCAGGCGATTCTAACGCTCAAGTTGGAAAACTGAGTGCATCGAAAGCTTGCCTATGCAGTCATTGTGCTCTGCCCTGCCAGCGAACAGATAATGGCGATCGACGTATTCAGTTCTGCGCAGACCATCATCTGTTCCTATCCAGCACCAACTTCCGACACAGCTCTCGACGCACAGCAACGTGGCGCTCAAATTCAATTGGCGAGCTAACTCAGATCGACCACATAGCAGTAAGCTACCGTTGGCGTGGCTCAGTACAAAACTGCAGGCCCTATTATAACACCTGCGGTAAATCTGATCATGTGTTAGTTTTGATGCAGTTCACCCTCCAACTCACTGGTCGCAGAAAATGCCACCAAACTCGATTGGCAGATCATCGCTTATCTGACTCAGCCGTTCGTGTTCGTTTTGAATCAGAACTAGTGCAAAAGCAAAAAGGGTAGTAGTGTAAATTAACAATGATATCAGATTAGCCAAACAATGCACTCCGCAGCGAATGTTGTTTGTGGATCGGAAACGGTAGCTCGCGCGAGGCATTGGATATCTGATGAGTCAGTAGCACTGATGAAGAAAAAGCGGCAAATCCGAAACACCCGGGAACGAATCAGGGTTACGTGGCGTCTGCAACTTCAACTGAAGAAGAACCTCAAGCAAGACCGTGAGAACTGGTGGGCAACAATAGCTAGTGAAATGGAAGTAGCGGCTGAATCAGGGGATAATCAGAGACTTCCAAATGACACGCAATACAGGAGGTCGACGAACCACAGCTAATGAAACAATCTGTGACAAAAGTGGACAGGCTATTCAAATAAGAGAACGACGGCTTGACCGGTGGGCGGAGTACTTCAACGAGCAGTTCAGCTGGCCAGGCGCTAACCAGGCTATCTCCCCCGGTGTAGCTGAGGATCCGTGGGCAGTGTCATCTGAAACTCCTACTGCAGCAGAAGTTCGTTCTTGCATCCAATACCTGAAGATTGGAAAAGCAGCAGGGCCGAACAGGCTCCCTCCCACTCTTTTCCAGATGGGGGGCGATGACCTCGTAGACTCCATTACTGTTCTAATGCGTGGTATCTAGTCACACGAGCGCAGTCCATCATTGTGGAAAGATTCACTGATCATTTCAATTTTTAAGAAGGGATCTTGCAACGACTGCGCAAACCGTCGTGGAATAATTTTGATCCCAATCGTCACGAAGTTACTAGCCTCCATTATACTTTGACGTCTGACGCCGTTTAGGGAAACAAACATCCGCGAACAACAAGCAGGAGTTCGACCAGGTTGTACCGGTTGCACTGACCAAATCTTCCTCCTACGCCAATTCCTCGAGCTACGCCATACGCACCGTCGGCCAACGGTTGTCGTATTCCTTGACCTAAAACAATCCTTCGACTCAGATGATCGTGAATCCCTTATGGGTTCACTCGTCATGGACGAAACACTGGAGAACGCACTTAGTGATCTCCAAAATGTAGGTATTGAATGGGCAGCTGGAGAAAAGCTGTGTGATTTGGAGTACGCTGATGATATCGTCTGTTTGTTCAAATGTATGGAAGATGCACAAAAGCACTTGGCAGATTAGCAAGTTCTGTCGCTCCGTTCGGCATGTACTTTGCACCTTCAAAGTGCAGAGTGATGCTACAAGACTGGATGTTGCGAGTTCTGTTCTGAAATTAGACGGTCAGGAATTAGCTGAAGTTGACTGCTTCTCGTACTTGGGTAGCTGCGTGACAAACGATGGTAGCGCATCAAAAGAGATAACCGTCGGCACTTCCAAGGCTCGAGCAGCATACGCAGGAAGTAATCACATATGGCGGCGACGTGAAGTTTCACTGACATTGAAAAGTGGCGTATACAGCGTCACCGTACGATCAGTTTTACTTTACAGTTGTGAGACCTTGAACTTCCGGGTAAAAGACACTCGTCGGTTAGCAGTGTTCGACAATCGATGCCTACGTAGTCTGGCTCAGGTTGGATGGAATGAGCGGGTTAATAACTTATAAGTCGTCGGGTGTTTGGGAATATATCAAACAAGAACTCGCTATCGCATCGAATCCAGCTCGACTGGCTCCGTTGTTTAGGACACGGTTTGCGTATGTCCGACGGTCGCCTACCGCAGCGCGCCTTGTTTGTAGTGGCTGTTACTGGCTGGAGAAAGCCATGTGGAGGCCAGCAGATGACGTGGAGACGAGGCGTGAACAAATGCACAGAGCGATTGGATAGAGTAGGTATCTTTCATCTTCCGTGTTGGGGTCCAAAAGACTCCGAAACCGCATGGTTGGAGACACTGAAGGTCATGGCTGCGAACCGACAGCAATGGAGAGCTTACTGTCACTTCTTGTCATACCAGAATGCTTGAAATAGTACGCCTGCACAGTTGAACTCTGTACTCTGTGTTGTCCATAGAGATTCGCTTTCTTTTCCCGTCCCCAAAAAGAAGTCCAAACCCTGTCCTC
>UZAN01040386.1:63171-73275 GCA_900618425.1 Echinostoma caproni | reverse complement strand
ACATTGCTTCCAATCTGTCTGATTGTTTGTTCCAGCTAGGAAATTCTCTTTCCTGTCAGTCATTGCAACCGAGCCGTTTTGTTTCTTCCAGTCCGGATGATCATGTGACGTACCCACAATGCGATTGTATTGATTGTTTGAGCTTCATTCATAGGCTACTCATGTGATGAACTTGGTTGAATGATACATCGCACAGCTAGGGTATGGGTACTGTCGTCATTGTACAAGGGGTGCCCTGAAAGCACTGCATCTTTCAGGCATATCGTCCGGTATAAAATCGATTTTATTAAATCCAAGTTTGATTCCGTACACTAAAATTTCATTAGCTCACGGTTAAGCCTTCGAGAGAAATCGTAGAAAACTGGGTGGGGGGGGGTGCACTAAGAACATTTCGTGCGTTAAATTTCTGCACTGCCTAGAGAAAGGGAAACAGTTTCGAGTTTGTATCGGAGCCACCACAATCGACATCAAAATGCACTCACCGTCATGGTCGTGTAGACACATGATAAAGTGCAGAGTGATAGGTGTGCGTATGTGTGTGTATGATTGTGCGCTTCTGTGTAAGTTATGTCCTCGTAGCAAGGCAACTAACTCTGAAAACATTGGCTCGAACGGACCTGTCGAGTTCGCTGTTTCATGCACTCTCAAACAGATGACGACGACAACAACAACAACAATGAGCCTTGTATCTAGCTAAACACGCACACACGTACACACACACACACACACACACACACAAACAAACAAACACAGAGACAGAGAGAGAAAGAACGCCTCACCCGTCGACCGAGCAAAGGTGACAACACCTATCGATCAATCGATCGGTGGTTAGTCCGCGATTCAAGTCATTCGATAGAACAATAAGGGTCCGCGAATGGAATCTGTGATGCGAATAGCACACGTAATGATTGCGCTTTCAAGCAGAGAGAGAAAGAGGGAACGGATACTGAGATACGTAGAACAATTGCGCGTAGCTGTTGTTGTAATCGATAGTGATTACTGCAATTGATTCGTTGCCACTTTTATGCACGGAACAGTGAGTTGTGCATGAATTTTAGTACATGACTTTTCACCGTTCATCCTAACCCAAAATAAGCTGAGCGAATTACAGCATGACTCATCCGTCGAATTAGATTCTGTTTCATGTTATAGATTAATAGGGTGAAAACTTACTCCAACTGTGATCATGCCTACTCTGATGAGAAATTTTCTTATATTCCCATAGTTTCATAATTGTACTAAACTGAGCAACTTTGGAACTGTGGTGTTTCTATCGGGCGCAACCAAGAGTCGTGTCGAATGGATCGATATAATAGGCAAATACACCCATAAATCCTCCTTGTGGAGTGTTGGCGTTCAATCGTAAAGACTTGGTTGAATTGATTCGAGTAGGTGAACGCTTGTAAATGGGCGCCCCCGATAAAGCCATTTGTGGTACAAGTAGATGATCACGTTTGTTTGTACCCACATGTCAAGATAGTGGTGAAACAGTGATGTCACCAAAATGACTCATCCGCCCCGGCACAATTTGTTCCAGTATATGCACTCGGGCACACAGACATACATGTGCAGAAACGGACACTTACGCAGAGGCGAGTCGGTCACCGCATTTGACAAAACGCCCCCGAGAGTTCATTTACATCACCCACACACATATACGGCGTTCGCTCCTGCGCGAAAGGTGCACACTCACACACACACACACACACACAGGCATACATACACAGTATGACGAAAAATTCGCAGCTGTATTGTGAATCGACGTTCGTTCGCGTGTAACCACAACTCTTGCATCTGAGGAACACGTCGAAAACTAGACACTTCGGTCTTTAAGTACCTACCAAAGTGGAATAGAAGCAAGTTCTAAAGAAAATTTGCATGCGAATGTTCGCTGAAACTAGCGCCCAAGCTTTCCGACACATTTTCTCAATAGCGATTAATGAGCAGTTTATGCTATCGAAAAGTAGAATGGCTTTGATGCCATAAAAAGACAAAACCTGTGAAACCCAAAGTTGCAGTGATGGGTCAACTGTGGTCCGCTTCTCCTGAAACAGCTATTATCTTATGAAGCATATTCATCGCAGTCAGTTTTGTGTCATGCAACCTTCGTGGAACACAGTGAATAAAGTTTTGCCTTTCGTGAGCACACAATCAATATTTGTTCGTTTATATTTGTCGTGCTCCAGGGATTAGCCTTTAGAGAAACAGTTAGTAGAGGATCGGACCCATTTAGGAGGAGAATTCACACTGTGCTGACTGCAACCGTCAATGCAAGCTTCGTGAAGTGATGAAAAAAAAACTCGATTTTACACAATGATGCGGTATCACTGGGAGCTATTTCCAACCGTATCGCGCATTGTCTACCGTGGTCAAACTTTTCCTTATTTCATTCAATCGCTGAAAAATGAGGAAATCTAATTGAAACGCTAACCGGTGAGACGTGCTGACATTGCGATAGGTGACCGATTGATCCCATAGGGGATCAAAATGACTGCGCTGTCGTTCCACGGAGTATCATTTTCTTCATTGTCATTGTTATATTGTAGCAGTGATTGCTTTTGTTGCTACGGCCCCCGGACAATGTAAAAGGCTTCAATGAATAGAAATGGTCTGACACTAAACGAAGCGAAATTGCGCAGTCGGTGGCGTAATGACGTTCAGCCGCGATTATCTGTCATTGCAGATACTCGTGAAGCAGCAAGCCTAACGTTTGACAATACAAGTTACCAAAATCGTACTTCGGAAATCTGTTGAAAATGCGACATGTGCTCCCGCAGTTCAATCTTCTTGGTTGGCACAGGTGACTATTCTGCCTAGACGATCAGCGAGAGATCGAAGAAAACTGACGGAGCTCGAGCAACGGTGTATTTGTTACAAATAGAAAATAGAAACGTAAAGTGATGTTGAGTTGGAAGTCACGCAGTCGTGATCCAGGCTGACACTGATAAATCTCCGATCAGGAATATGTGCTAAGCGTACGAATGCGGAAAATTCCCCATTATCTTACAGCACTGGTAACGACCTTAAGAGAACCAAGACATCTATGTGGGTCGGTGAAACGTACTACCACGTAAAGCGCTTCAGGAAACACTCATCGATATCGTGAATTCCGGAATAGATCCTGTTTATCGGATCAATTTCATCATATTTGAGATAACAGTATGATGAAATAGATCTAGATCCATTGTAGTTCGAAGTGAGAAGTGGAAACACAATTAAAAGATTTTGGAGAAAGACGAGCGTATATTCAAATGTTTGACACTGAACTTCAGCCATGCATCAAATAGAAAAGCACTGATTGAGTTGGAGGTTTTGGAACGAACGAGGCGTAAAATACAGAAATTGTTTACCTGGGTTATACACAAATGAGGTGTTTAGTATTGACAGATTTTCAAACAGAAAATCACTTATTGTGGTTTGAAACTTATTGAAAAAGGAATGAAGTTTTCTCTACTGTACCGATGAAAATAAAGTTCATTTGGGATAGACCTGACGCATGGATATACCACTAATATAATCTACGTAAAGAAGAACGGTACTTCCGTAAACGGAAAAGAGATGGAAATTCTGTAATAACATCGTTTGATTTCTCGAACAATGGCCCAACTGATCTAGGTATTTTGCACGAGCTGCAAGATTCTGATGCATAGCTGCGCGTATTGAAGCGACACCTCTAGCAAGCAGTGACACTTACCGATCACACACACACTCACATATATATATATATATATATATATGATTGTATGTCGATTGTGAAAAGTTCAGTAGCTTCGGTGGGATTCGAACCCACGCATGGACACCACCTACGCTTTGTACGCGCATGCTCTACCAGCTGAGCTACGAAGCCACACCGATAGTACTGATCTTTTTCACATTCGAATTTACCCATCCTATTTGAACAATTAACCTTGTCTTAGAAGCTCATTCGGTGGAGTCCGGTGAATTCTAAGGAAAACCTGTCGAGGCAGTCAGCTTACATGCTAACTGGTCGATGCCACATGCCTCTGTAAGTTGGATGGGGAAATTGGAATGTGAAAAAGATCAGTGCTATCGGTGTGGCTTCGTAGCTCACCTGGTACAGCATGCGCGTACAAAGCGTAGGCGGTGTCCATGCGTGGGTTCGAATCCCACCGAGGCTACTGAACTTTCACAATCGACATACAAACTTCAAATCTGCCAAACAACTATTTGAATATATATATATATATATGAGCTATTTTCTAGCGTAATACCGTCACGGTTCACAATTTTATCTAACATTTATCAGTGATCCCACCCATCATTTCATGTTGTTCTGTTATCAAATCCAGGTGTCGATCAATACAGCACGCTTACCTCATCCGATTTACCAGGCCCGCCTACTTTTCAGAATTCATACCGATATCTGGATGGTCACGATTCAACAGAACAATTTCTCAGACTTCTGATGAAACGCGGGATGGAGATGGAGGGAGGGAGGGGGGGGACAAACGATGTTGTGACGTACCTCAATCCCACAATCTCCAAAACCAATGATACAACTTCGCTTTTTTCTTGGCGTATGTCTATCCGTGTGTATGTATGACGTGCCTCCCTCCCAATTATGACATCATTTCCCACTGATACTGGATTATGCTCAATAGATATGCGCGCCAGTGTGATTCAGATACACATCCAATTGGTGCGCTGCTTGCAGATTGTATTCCGTTTATCTGTTATCAATGTGGAAGCACCCACACAATTTAAGTCATTAAACTATCAAACACTAAACTGACCATTTTGATCAAATATCCGGAATGGATTAAGATACATCTATGAAACCAACTACGTTCGAAAAAGTGTAAAAAACGATCACGAGATAGGCAGCATGTTACACGACATTTGCGTAATTTTACGACAGATTTGTGGTTGGAACGCCGATTTCGAAACGAATCGGAATTCAATGATCAATTTATGGTTTTCTATGAACATTCGGTAATGGAACAAGCAAGTGTCCAATGCGCAGTGAATGGCTGTGGCGTATACAATTTTCGAACTCCCTGGTTAGGGATCGATTCTGAATCGGACAAAAAGTCATTCGGTTAATTGATACTCGGAGGGTAGAAATTGTGTTGGTGTTTTCACATGAATCACAGAGGAGCGAAAAGTAATATTCAAGTCACACAGTAAATGGATGTATATCTGAATATCAGTGACACATCTATCCAGTCCCAGTGTTTCATTCTCAAATTAAACCGGTTGTTTTTCAGTTTATTTCATAGGTTTTCAATTCGATTTTATAGTTTCTTAAATTGAACTTCCAATGGTATAACTGATTCGCGAACGGTAAATATTATCAGGACTGGAGATGCTCCATAAGATGAGACCGGAGCTAATCCAAAAACCAATGGTAGAGCTGAGAGAGTACAATAGGCTTGTAAAAAGAGCGTAAGAGGATGGACTGCAGTCTACCATTGTCTACTATAAGACCACCGATCATGCTCCACTTTTGATTGCCACAATAAAATTGACGTCACAAGAGAAATTCAACCCCATTCGCCTGTGCCAATGTTGTTCGAGACGGTCAGAACAAAGGTCGAGTAATCATAATGATCTCGTCGAATCACTCACGTGGCTGTTGTAAAACTGGTCGATGATGTGTAAAAACCGAGATGACTAACCTCGGTAAATGAATGCTGTCCACAGACAATCCGATAGACTGAAATTTTGAACTGCAAATCAATGAAAATATCGATAGTGAATCGTTAGTATAGGATCAAAAGGGAGTAGAATCTTATAAAACCCAAGGAGCAGATTCACAAAGATGATTGCGTGATACTCTTCAATTCGATTGACCATTCGAACCTATTTCGCAAATGGCAAAAGGTCACATTTTTGGTTGCAATGTGTGACTCACTTTCAACGTTTCACATCCTCGTTAGATTCACAGGGTCTACGTGACCGATGTCGTCTCCGTCAGGCATCTTTGCCAGTTATATGTCACGACCTTAATAGATAACAGATTCAAAGATGTACTTTTATGTATCCCAGGAAAATGATAACAAATACCGTCATGCACACAGAACAATAGAGTGATGTAGCGGTCGGACAGTGACTGAACCACAACGATTGGAATGCGTGCAAGTTTAACGGCACTATTTGGTCACAATTCCAAAGGTCAACTATATAAATCCGAAAATGGATTAGTGACTTCAATCAGGAACTATCTGTGCATGATGCTCGATGATTGCGCATACGTTAGGCTCCCAGAAGTTCTCAAGTAGATCGGATACTGCTACTACAAAGGCAATGCATGACATGGTTGCAATTCCTGTTTGTTGAAAGTGAATAGCGAAATTGGGGTATTCTATTGGGCTGTGAGCTATTTGGGTAACACAACAGTTTCACTGTGCCCGCACTAACACAATCTGCTGTGTCGTTCGAATGAAGACTCCAAAGATCCTGGTTTTCTTTTTTGCGATACGTTCGGCTCCGGTTTGATTAAATTTGAATAATACATTACAACAAAAGATTAGTTTTGATACGGAAAATTGAATGGAACTGCAGTTCCGTTCACCGGATATTTGTGTGACAAATCTCAGGTTAATCAAAAATGAAGTTTTTTATCCCTAACCTTCATTGTGTCTGGGGTAAATGGAAGAAAAGTTCGAATTCATTGATGCGTAGACGGGACACGTTGTCCATTCGATCAAACGTGTACGGCTAGAGTAAAGTTCAAAAAGTTCATTGGGGTCGGACCCATAAAGATTGATGAACGATTTCTCCCAGTCGAATGATTTTCTCCAACTCAGTAAACAATCAGCTTAGGAATGTGTCTAATGTGAGCGGATTGCGCATGGCAGAATAAATACTGCACAGAAGTTTACTGGGATCGATTACTGTTCTACCGAAAGAGTTTATACACATACGCACACGCACACATATATATATAAACAATATACAATATACAATATATATATATATATATATTGTAACGAAAGGGATCGCAGACAGTATTAATCTGGCTAAATACTATAGAAGAAGTACAAATTGTCCCTTATATGAATTGCCGGTAGGATGACTGACCCGATGTGATGCAGCATCACAGATGGACAGAGCACACTTCTATGTTGAAGCTAAGTTCCTCTCATCTTGGTGTCAACACGTCTATCGTTGCAGCGTAATTGAGTGACGAATAGGTTTTTGGACACTTGGGAATATAGCTAAGATCCGACTACACTTTTGGGGAAATCTGAAATAACAATTGTATCTGAGTAATATTAATTTTTTTCTCTGCCAAACTGTTGAAATTTCAAACTATACGCGAATAAAACCGGCAATCAACAAAGTTGGGGGAGTGGTAAATACTGATGACCAAAGCTGCAGAACTTTAGAAATGTTTCATTTGAAAACGTGAGGTACTCCTCCACTACCGTATGGCCAGGTCTCATTTCGTACAAATCTATTTAATAATTTGTTTCTGTTTTCAACATCTGAGATCACCATAAATACCACAACCAAATCTAACAAAGGTCGTAATCTACGCTAAGCCGGCACATCGGTGGGGCTTAGTGGACTTACCGCGCACTTTTGTCAGACGATGAGGATGCAATTGAATGGGTTGACCCTGATCGGAAATCCGAGTCGCTCAAGTTCCTAAAGTGATGCACAACCACCCCACAGAACGAGATGGTGGTGATGGGTAGAGTTAAGCCGTGGCAGGTTTCGTATGCAGCCTCCGTTTACATGCTCCAACAGGTCGGATTAGTATTCTTTGAACTGCTCCATTGAAATCACCTCATCATAAATGGGTTTGTGTACTTTCGAAGCGGCTTCTTTAGTTCTACATTCTGTATAACTAGGCAGAGCAGAAGACGACTCCTGGGTATGTCGATTGCATCGGGCCACTTAGATTCACCGAAGTTTGCTAGATAGCGGTGAATTATAGTACACTGCTTCGACAGAGAGCTGGTTGATTGAAGTATTTTAAACTACTGGTAGATTACTGGTTAATCGATCAACTAGGTAAAGATAATTTCAACGATATTGGAGGACCGAATATTAGCATGAACTGGTTTTGTGGATAAAATGTGTTCATCTCCACATGGATTACTCTCCGTTATTTCTCTGTACGTAATCAAATTCAGATTATTTCACCATTAAAGATCTTCCCTTTATATTCACTACATACGTAGGCATTAATTCACTGGTTGTCCCTTTTACAACTGTGTCCTTACCTGTGATTCGGGGTTTGAGTGTTATGTTATCAGGTGCAATCATTTGTTATTTATCCGATTTATAGACGAAACTAGTTTACTGGCACAAGTTAGCGTAGGAGAATTAGTACAAAGTGTTCTCACAATTGCCCTAACCCGTTGTGGGTAGCTACGGATTAGTTCGGGCATAAATACCGCATAATTGTTCACTATATTTCATTGATTTGACCACATGCGGTTATACCTATTTGATTCTGGTATGCTGGATCACTGTTGCGTAACGGTTGATTCTGTAACAACTGGGAAAGTTTTCACAAATTAAATGCCCAGATTTAAATTTAAGGGTCTTGCTTTGAAATGTGATCATTGGAAAAGAATTTAATCTTTTTTTAATACACACAGTTGTTTGACGAACAGTAGACGGGACGGACCCCATAGTTACGGAGATCTGCTGTTCAGTGATGGAAACTGGTAACCTAAATCATGGGACTTGGAGTGGCGAACCACACAAGGCACCGATAGGTTATGCATGGTATTTAACCGGACGACAACAAAGCTGCCTACAACCAAAGTTGTGTGGTGGTGGTGGGGCTCGAACCTCGGACTGTTGTAACCGGTAAGTTTCGTTCACATTCGCTTCCGGCTCATCAACATAACTTCGAACAATAACATGATCATCGGCACTAGAGATATCTATGTCACTACCTCCCATAGGCACCGTAGGACAATAACAGCTGTCGTGGATTTCAGTTTCAGGTTTTACAACCACTAACCATGAGCAATGCACATTCGTTGTCGGTTGCTGAAAATTGTTCACGAGAGAGGAACACTTCGGGGAAATTCGGGTTCAGCATCATCACTGTTCGATGTTTCAGTGGGTTTCGTTCCGTACGTGGCATCTACTACTCGAAGGTGTAAAACGGAATACATTTTCCGATGTTTTTCCCACCCTATAATAGTTCGAGCAAATGACGCTTTTATTGATGATTTTAAGTGACCTGATTTAACCTTCATCAGCGAAGTTGGTTTCCGAAAGTTGGCACATTTTCCTTCCAGAGTTGATGTACAACTAGCCTTTGTGTTTACAAACAGACAGTATTTTTTGTCCAGAAAAATGCGTCTCTAAGCAGCTCTGATCATTGTGTATTAAAGAGGTGTCCGGTTGTATGCGTAGAGACTAATCCGTACACTATGTTAAAAAGACCATCCATGACAATGAACCCAATGAGCTGTTTATCGATGAACCTAGAAAGGTTAAGATCTTTGATTACCGCAGCAGTTGTTTCCTTGCTGCTAGATCAGAACCCATCTGTCCCTTTTGAACATGTCTTTGATTATCACAATTTTTGCTTTAATCTTTATTCCCCGGTTGAAATCCTCATCTGCAGGGATAGATAACTATTATCGTCACATGGACAGACAACCAACGTCAAGTGGCTTACAAGATTGATCGACTTTTAAATTAATCGCTTAAATACACTGCACAATAGATACCATCCTAGTAGACTTCAGTTTTTGGCGCATGTGGAAGACTATAAAACTCCTGGATAGCAATGCTAATAAACACAAAAATCAAATCGTCAACATTGAAAGACTCAATTCTGAGTTCAGTGTAAGTCTCTGCTAATCTTCGACAACTCCACGTTCCAGCCGATTAACAACCCCGCCAGTCTCCTCCGACAGCTTCAGAAAATCAGGTTAAGTAATGCCATGGGTCCGAATGAGCTATCGCCCAATGTACTAAGAGTATCTAAGACCAGCTTCACTATCTAACACCATTCATGGCTATCTGATAAGCGGACGTTTGGAGCCTGCAAAGAAAACTCTCATTTTGGTGTTGGTGCATCCCGGGCTACAATCATCCCACACCATTTCCAAGAAAACTCTCATCTCCCCCCACCCACCCACCCTAAGAAAATAAACATGCCAA
>UZAN01040386.1:25235-39206 GCA_900618425.1 Echinostoma caproni | reverse complement strand
AGTGATATGATCCCAAGGTTCGCTCGATTTCCAATTTATTTTATCTCTCCACCAAGCAATCATTTTCTTGTCTGATATATTTATGGATCTGGCTTTTCTTTCTACAGAAGGCGTTAAAGATGTTGTAGCGGTGGGCGAAGAATATAAGATAACAGTAAACACGGCCTCGGGTGGCAAAGGTCGTCTCACTTGTCAGGTGGTTCAACAACCGGTTGGTCAATCAGCCGCGTCAGCCACCTTGTTGCCGGTGGAAACTGAAGACAACCGGGACGGGACCACAAGTGTATACTATACTCCCACTCAGTTGGGTCAGTTAGCCGTCGAACTACGCTATGGTGGGCAGCTGATACCAAACGGGGAATTCACGCAGAAAGTGAGTTCACTTCCGATTGCTTGATGAAATACACACGGTAACCGCATTCAGTAGGCTCGTTTCTTTATTTCCCTCCCTTCAATTGTTTAATTCAACGCAATGCAATAATGAACAGTACCCCTTTTGTTGCATACAATCCGTGGATCTCTTACCGAGTCGACGCATTGAGCAAAGTGAAGTGCATTGTGAAGTCTGGCTATGTGCTGGAGACGTTCGTTATTAAGATGGTTTTGGATGCACTAAATAGAGTACTACTTGATCCGGTCATTGATTCCATTTAGTGATCAAGCTATCAGGTCATTTCTTTAGTGCTCACAGTGACTTCAAAACCATCGACCGATGTTTTGCTTTGCGCGCATTGTGACTAGTTTTCGGCTGTCCGATTCTTGAGGGCAAATGGGGAAGCAGCTTATCCTCTTAAATTGGTCGAAATGCGCTTGTTACATCAACTTCAAAGCACAGTGTAGCTAAATCACTAGATTTTAGCACCTCCATTTTTGCACCCTAATGGTCCAGAGAGCGAGAGAGTTGTCAAATATCCTGCCAAAGCAGTTCTTCGGAATAATGTCACTTCATGAGAACATTGCACCAGCTCGTCGAGAGGCTCACATACAAAGTCTACTCACCTTTTTGATCAATTTTTGAATTATATATATATATATATGTATATAATAAACATATGTGTATATAAAATCATTGTATTTACAATGCCCATATCATAAATCACTCATTCGGGAGTTTTATCCAAAAGTTTGCCCCGGTGAATGATTTCTCGCGTTAAATATTGAATAATTGATTGTATGATTTTTGGGAGTAATCTGTGCTTAAACAAGAAAAAGTAAATTGTACTATTTAGTTTTGCCACCAGGCCTGGATAGGGGTGATTATAAAGACTACACAAACTATTCGTTAGAACCGTTTAGTCTTACCATTTCATTAGTTCAGATGTCGGTCGTCCTGCTGCTCACCTCAATCACAACTTTCTTTTATTTTCTTGAGCATTCATTTGGCAACGCTCCCAGCCTTCTACCTGTTACCTTTAATTCTTCATCCGAATGGCAACTAAAAGACAGCAAGCGACACCACCAAATCAAGAAAATAACGATTAGTGGTTGCATAAACTGAACTGGAATCAACTGAGGTAATCACACATTAAAACCTAGGATGCCGAGACACCGGCCGGAAGATAGTAACTGAACGGAACTGTACTCACAAGAAGCAGACCACGAGTTTCAACGGAGAAACTGGGATAGTATCTTGATGTGTTCATTTGGACGCAAGAGTGAGCAAGTGAAGTCGTCTTCGATGCTAATGTAGTCATCGTAAGCACTTTGGTTGCACCGCTGTTTCATTGGAATGGATGAGCATGTTGCGATGTCGCCAAGTTATCTTCTATTTACCTTTTGGTTCGTTATCAGTTTACTCTAATCTAAATTCTGTTGTATTTTTCGCTGTCCAACTCAGGTTGTTACTCGGGAAGAGTTTGAAGCGCTCTCGGTAAGTTTCATTCCCATATGCAAATATTATCCCACACAGCGTTCAGCGTGCTTTTGTAACTATTTTTCTTCACTATAAGGTTTACGCAATCTGGTCCCGTTTTCCATAAAATCGATGCTTATGTTTCACGTGACTAAATTTAATGAGTTTTTCATCTTCAATGCGATTCACGGTTTCGAGCAGCCCAATAAAATCTTCAGTCATGAGTGCGTTACATGTGGTTTGCCTAGATGGCACCAGGAAGTTTCAAGTATGGTGATCAATGATTAGGGATTTATATTTCTTTGAAATGTGATAACGAGTGTTGCCACAAAACATCGTGTTCGTCCCCGGTATTAAGAAACATTATCCTACACTTGCTGCTGTCTTCACCACTTGTTTCTCGCATCTATTCGGGGTGGTTATTGTAGACTACGGTCATTAAAAAATGAACTAACTATCCATGTTCAGTATTGATAAAACCTAAACTTTATCCTATTCTGGTTTCGCGTCACGGGCTAAAGATGTGCTCTTCCATAAGATCTATCTTGTTTTTCCTAACTGGTCAACAAACATAAGAATCGAATGTCCTACCTGACTCGTCTTAATCCTACTTAACTGCACGAGAAACAAATAAAATCAGTTTTGATGGCATCATCATCTTTCTTTAGCATTTACGATATTTTCAAAGAAACAAGCAGACACGATAGAACGGAAGATAGAGATCGGTCGAATTCTATCCTGCTCAACGCTGATTTACTCGAGGCCCTTAGCTAGATATCAGTCTACAACTTTCAATGCTCAACTTCCCGGCGAGAGAAAATTATTCTTGCACGGGACGAGTATGCTGAGTAATAGGGCATAGCCAAGAACCTCTCGCATGAAGTGACAAAATTTCCGATGCTATGGTTAGATAAATGAAAAAGAACGTTGTTTAAATGCAAATTATGGTCAATTGAAATCTTTCATCGTCGGTGTCTAAAACGAGCCAAAAGCGTCTTTTCTTTAAGGAACTCGGTCCCACCTGAAAGATATTTGTTCTTTAATAACAACTCATTTCCATAAGGTATTCATTTGAAATATTAGTCACTTTCATGATATTTTTCCAGTGAAAATTGTGGTCATTACATATCTTTCTGAATGTGCACAACCTATCCACATGAGAACAGCTGTAAGCTTTTTAGCGTTCAGGTTAATTGACAACCCGTTGTTTTTATTTTGTCATGTTGACGATCGCTGAATCGATTTCCGATCCGAATGCGAATTATCCTCGCCGCCACCCCCACACCTTTTCTTGTTACTGAAGTCGAACGGTTGACATCAGCTACTGTTGCTGTGATTGAGCATATTGCGCCTTCAGTTTAAGAAACAAGTGTGTAGTGACACGCCTGGAGGTATCTGTTTGGATCAGGTGACCTCAACATGGTTCACACGTACGTATGAAACATGTCATACCATCTGACCACAAATATTCGTCTGATAGGGTTTGAACGCAACGGCACCTCACGGTCTTGGTTACTAGTTTGAAAAGCTATCGTCTCAGCATGCTTGCCGCTTGCGGACTAGTGTTGTGCATGCACGCATGCATGCATATGCATAGACGAATATGATTGATTTGCGGTCTGTACAGGTGATTGACAACTCGTCATTTTCTAATTGTCTATCACCAACAGGTTACTGAACTCCATACGTCAGCTTACCAATCAGTTTCGAGTGTTTGATCTGTTGCCAAGTCAAGTGTTTGATGTTGCCTAATCCGCATTCCTATGCTTGCTTGCCTCGATCCCGTTGAGTAGAACTTCGATTCAGTTTTGTAGTGTGAAGTGGCGTCACTCATCCAAACACATTTACTTCCACATAAACCAAACGCACTTTCTAATCTTTTGACCCGTTCTGTTTTCACTGTGAGACAATGTTGCCTTTCAATGACCACGAACTCACTTGCCATACTTCGGAGATAAGTGATACAGAAAAGCATTTGGTAGAAACCAACGAAGCAATGCAATCTGCAGTCAACGAGTCACACGCACTCTTTGGTTGAAATGAATTGGTGATTTGAATAAGTACAACTTTTTCCGTTTTTTGTTGACGCAATTTGACGTCACCCATTTGCTACTTCAAAAGTTTCGCGAATAAGACTCTCAGGTAGGTAATTATACTTGATCCTGTTAAAGCAGATTGACTAGTTTTAGGTATCTTGTATAGATCATCTTTTGGTCTACTAAGTTTTCGATTTAAATGTGTTGCTGTTTTTTTTTAATTCTATCTGAGTATGTAGACTTAATGTTGCTGAGTGTTCCATGGTTGTTCTTCCCTCAAATCCACAGAAGCCAGTTGTTGTCTATCGTCCGGTGGAATTTCGTCTTCCCTCTCCCAGAGGTGATGTGGAAATTGAGAGTGAGTTTTATCCTTCGAATGATAATATACCTCGATTTTTTCAACTGATGACTTCTCTCTATTACTTTGACCACGGGTGGAGGTCACCGTTTGTTGTTTCCTTATTTGGAGGATGACGTTTTTTCACCATATTCGTTCGCTTCATTTATGTCTCCAATTCACAAAGCGGTTTACATCTGAATCAGACTGAGTTGTTTCAAGGTCCCCGGTCAACACAACACCGTCCATCAATCACCATACCGTAAGAACGCATGCCCTTCTATTCTGTTCGATTTCTAACGTTGATTGTTTGTGCCCCATGCGAAAATAAAGCATAAATCTCATCGCTGATTTCACTTGTACAATACGATTTGACCGTTTGACCCATATAACAACATATCCACGCACGCTCGTCTCCACTTTGATTCGTTCCAGTTTGTTGCTTCATCGTTTCTACATCCACTGTCTCCATGCTGAGAACCGGTGCAGCGAGATCATTGATTTGTGATGCGTAGTTTTTCATCTTTGTGCTTACCAGCCACGCATCTGGAGGAGGTTTGCTGGTCTTCGCTAATGACAGGACTAAGTGAATGACGAAAGTAATGTAATTCACCAGGCGAGACGAAAATGCACTCCGAGGGTAGTTTGAGTTGGGGAAAACCTTTGGCACGAATTCATGATAAATTGAAGAAATCCTAGTGTGCTGAAATACGAGTGTGCAATTAGCATGCATTTGGACTCGCTAGACCCTTGGTTTCATTAAACAGGATGTTGATTCGTGAAATTTTCTCACTTAACTTGCTGTAGGCATCCGAATTTCTCCAGTTCAGTCAGAGTAATAGTGTTGGGGCTCCACTCTTTGTTTGGGTAGCGATGGGAAGTATTCATACAATTATTCATCTAAATTGTGAGAAATTACTGCTTATTCCTGAGTATCTTTTTGTTTTGTAAATTGTGGCTTCTTTTAGTGTGATAGAATGTGTGGTGAACCAAGTATTATGGATGTTTTTTTAAATTGTCATACGGTGCGATGCAACTGTCACTGTCTCATTTAGATCACTAATCCTACTTGACTACATCACTGAGCTGACCTCGTCCGTCCTAAAGTGGCTGTATAAACATATATATATATATATATCTTTTTGTCGTTATTAAACTAGGCATTATGCTTGCAGCTTGACAACCAAAACTCCGTTTTCCTCGGTGCCAATATTTTCATCCAGGTATCGTCGTTCGCCCGTCCGGGGCTCAGCAGCACGTACCGCATACGGTGAACAACGATGATACCATTACCATAACATACGAACCGGTGGAGCAAGGCATGCATGAATTACATGTGAATACGTTCTCTGCCGTAAAATCTGGAAGTACTCGAGGCAGTACCGTAGCTATGCCTCTTCAAGGTAGTCCATATCGATTTTATGTGGATAACGTGGCTACTGGACGCGTAACCGCCTATGGTCCTGGCCTCAGCCATGGTCTGACCAATCAACCGGCCGAGTTCACCATTGTCACGAAGGAAGCCGGTGGAGGTGAGGTTGTTTTTTTTAGTTGATTCTAGTCATTGAAGACTGAAAAAGACAAACAATGTAATATTTTTTGGTCATCACAGTTAGTTGGGTTATCTAATACTCAATATTCCTCCTCCCCGTTTGCATTGTGTCAAGTTTTCAACTGTGTGATTACCCACTTGATCATGTCTCTTCATCTATATTGTCCTAGGTGGCCTGTCTTTATCGGTTGAGGGACCATCGAAGGCTGAGATCACGTGTAAAGAAAATGACGACGGAACATGCAGTGTTAGTTACTTGCCTCTAGCCCCGGGCCAGTACCACATCTCCATCAAATTTATGAATCAGCACATATCCGGGTCGCCTTTCATGGCCAAAATTACGGGTGAGTCACCAAGTTGTTATGCATATCCTCACCGTGGCAAATTTAAGCTAGGCAAACCCCAATCATCTTCCACTCATTTCCAATCACTCGGTGGGTAAGTAGCTGTCAAGTGACCTTTTACCGGTTTCCGTGATTTATATAAGCTATCGTGTTACATTTTATCCATAGGAAATACACAGGTATCCGGCCTAAGTTATGCGATTAGCACACAATTATAGCATCGGATCTTCGCAACATTTCGTTAAATTTTCTCTTGGTACACGTAAGCTGCGCTGGTCGCATTGTCGCGTTTAACAGTGAAACTCCTTTTTTGGTCGCAATTTACACGTGGTCCTGCTCAGTTTTCTCGAACTCTTCAAGCCACTGGTTCATATGCACTTTGTTTACTTTCACCGAAGTTTATGACCTTACTCTACGAGGCCTCCGGTTGGACACGAAATATGACAGACTTTTTGGTTATCGAGTCAGATATTCAGTTTCTCAACTGATCTACGTTACACTGAGATTTGTATTTCCTCTAACTGGTTTGGAACGATTTTGTTTCACTTGTTTAGAACGATTGTCCCTCTATCAATCCGGTGACAAATCATTCTAGTTTCCCATAGTCTACATTAAATTTCGGGCTCGTTCTGGTATTGTTTGTGGGTTCTGTGTAGTGGCAACATCTGTGCTAAACGAAAAGAGTATCGCTGTTAAATTATGGAGTTTTTCAACCAAGTTTGTCTATCTTTCTGTGTGTGCATTCCATCAACTGAGTTCTTTTCGTTACTGAATATTCCCTTGTTAAGATTCTTCTCCATTTTGCTACAATATTTATTAATGTACTAATAGTGATACATCTGATTGCTCGTAAAGTGGTCCAACGTTGTTTCCCTCTTGCCGTGCACAAAGTTGTTTGATGTGATGAAATTAGTAGTCTAACCTTTCTAACAAGTAAACACAAAGCACCGCAACTATTACATTTAGCTTTATGTCTATTCACTCAGTATGATCTCTGTATTCAGGTATTTGGTTTAAATTCCGCTAACATTTTCCGCATATCAGTATTATCCGAGTAATGATGATGATGAAACTTGCAGTAACGCATGTCTGCTAATGATAAACTGTGCACTTCATTCAAGTTGGACACTCGTATCTTAGGCCTGATAATATCATAAAAAGGTTCGCCAGGTACCGCTTCTACTAGCTTGACGTTTACATGTATACGCTGGTAACCAAAATATTGACTTCACACGGCTTCTTTGTGCACCCTGGATGGTTTCTCAAGACAAGTCTCATGAGGTCGATTTCGCATTTATGTACCGTCCTCAGCACATCGACACAGTGATTAGCACGTTGTCTATTTTCACTTTATCGGCTGATCATGACAGTGGTTGAAGACTTTTTGCTCTTAATGTGACGACTATCGCTTGAGTGTTTACTTTTGTTTGTGTTCTTCACTAAGGAGTGTAACAAGATTCTTGCACCGTATGTGCTTTTAATCGCCATCTGCCAAAACAGCCAGCCTAACTTATGTTATTCCGTGATTATTTGGTGGATAGTGATCGCTCAGACGCACAGTTTTCGACATCGTTTCAACGGTCTTTCCAGATGTTTAGCGGGTACAGGGAATACCTCTGGTAGGTAAAGTATTATTTGTAATTTTTGCCAACTTATGCCGTCGGTTCCAAAATTGAAAAGTTTATCTTTTTTCGAGCCTTAGCTTTGTTATCATGTTCTAGGTCCATTATGGTGTTCTGTCAAATAAAACCGATAGTATTCCTTGGTAGAAAAAAAGCGGATGCGTACTCATGTACATATGTTTAAGTGTTTGCATAACAGGCTTTCTAAATTGCTATTTTGCTTAGTTGCTCTGTGTTGCACTCGCCTCGCTTTGTTTCTGTTTGTCGTGAACACAACACGACAACACAGGCATATACATTTCAAGATTGGTCAAAGGTAGGTTCCCCTGGGTTATTGTTACCGCTCCGGTCACTGCGTCTGCTGCTACTATTATCACTACTACTACTACTGTCAACGCGATTCTCGTCATTGACGTAGTTGTCGTTATAGTTTGTGTGTGTGTGCGTGTGAATGTATATTTACTCTGTTGTCTCATTTCTGTTACTCGAGATAGCACCCTGTTCACCCATCGCCATAAGCACGCTTCCGCAAAATCCGATTTTCGTTCTTGCTGCGTATACGATTGACGCACCATGAGTTGTGTTAGTTTTCTGTTGTCTTTCTATGCATAGGTTGCTGGTGATTCATATACATACGAGTGATGTGTAACTTGTATCGTTTTATGTTCGATTCGGAAAATCCCAAACTGTCATCAAAATTCCGGTTAGATTTTGTTTGATACCGAATTGTTAGACAGTTTTCCGGGGTGTCCGAAACCACTGGTTCATATACTTCACCGGAATTTTCACTGCTCGCCAGATTATTTGTTTATGATCCATCTACGTACTACAATGATTGGCATTGTTTTCCTAGTATACCGCGATGCTTTGTTTTGTTGGTGGGGCACTTGGGTCGTACCCTTTCTCCTCTTTTTCCTTTGGCTGTATCGTTGTCATCAACTTCACCCGGTACCGTGTTCCTGTTTATACCAGGTGATGTTCTCAAGCGTGCCCAATTGAGCATGGGTGCACCCAGTGATATAGCCTTGGAGGCACTCGGAGACGATATCGCAACACTGACTGCATGCGTGCGCAGTGTATCCGGTCGCGAAGAGCCGTGTGTACTCAAACGTCTTCCTAATAATCGTCTTGGTGAGTTGCACTACTGGTCTCCTTAGTGTATGAGGTATGATGGAATAGTGTTGATAATAATCTGAACCCGTATGATGATCACGCTGTTTGATTTCCTTTTTGATTGACATAGGGATCACACTGTTATCAATGATGTTCATCCTGAACCGTTGTCTGGCTCCCATTTTATTCGCATGATTTTATATTATGCTCCTCATTTGTATTGATTTTACATTCCTCAGGTTTTGTAGTAGTTGTTCAATAGCAAATTATTTGGTCCTGTGATGCGAACTGTCGTCAACCGTAGTGTTCTCTATTTATCTAAGGAGCGCATGTATTCAAACAATGATACGCAGTACGAGTGATATTTCACAATTTGTGTTGACTGGTGGGTTACACGCCGCGATATCTTTATCACAATTGTATGGTCTCAATATCGTAGCTTAACGTATTTTCCTCTCTCCTTATTATCACTTGTATTCAGGCATCTCTTTCACCCCGAAAGAAGTTGGTGAGCATTTGATCAGCGTTTTCCAAGCCGGACAGCATATTGCAAACAGTCCGTTCCGCATTAGGATTTCCGAGAAAGAAATTGGTGACCCCCGCCGCGTGCGAGTCAGTGGCCCCGGACTGATTTCTGGATTTGCCAACCAACCGAATCAGTTCACAGTTGACACACGCGATGCCGGTCAGTTTTGAGTAGAATTCCTAACAATTTCATTTTCCATTTCATGTGCCAACTCTATTCTGTGCTCGGTCTGGTCTATTGCGATTTTCATCGTCTAAGTTGCATCAGTCACTCTGATTGACTGCAATTCCTTGTATGTAATACAACATGCTTTGTCAGCTAGGATACCCAAGGCTTTCCGGAAGTAAATGACAAAAGCATTGTATTTAGCTGCAAAGCTGAACTCGTAGCTACAGAAGGTCCTGCACCATTTTCGGGGTGACATTCCCGAAATAATTTGATTTTCAGCTCGAAAAGCTTCGATCTACCGCATTGTAACCAAACAGTAGCGAAAATCGTTATTTATTCTTGAAAATAGTATTTCCGTTTATCGTGATATCNGTGATATCAGATACTGAGAATCTAGAGTTCATAAGTTATTCATCTGATCTTTCTCACTATTTTCCCCAGGTTATGCCGGTCTCAGCTTATCTGTTGAAGGCCCAAGCAAAGCAGAAATAGAATGTCATGACAATCACGACGGCACCTGTTCAGTGATCTACACCCCGACCGAACCGGGTCCATATGTTATCAATGTAAAGTACGCAGATATGCATGTTCCGAACAGTCCTTTCTGTGTGGACATTGGAGGAGAAGCAACGACACGTGTCACAGAACGCATCACACGTCGTCGCGAAGCCTCATCCGTCACAAATGTGGGCAGTCGGTGCGAACTCAGTCTACGGGTAACCGGTAAGTTGTGTTCCATTCACATGTGGGTCATCTTTATTTTGAACACGGACACGATCGTCGGCACTGGTATTATTGTTATCAGTTCCCTCCACCGACACATTGAGATAATGAAGGCTGTCGAGATGTATGACCCATTCGGGTTTTTCACATTTACTTTTTATTGCTGGAGCTTGTTCACTACAGAGGATTTCCTCAAGAAAACTCAGACAGTATCACCATCCGTTTTTTAAATGTGTTTGACTCCGTCCAAAGGGCGTATGATCCGATGAACTGGACACTGTTCATTAATACATAGATTGCAGTTTTCAAATATCCACTGCTTTGTGCGTCAGGTTTTGGCTATCTGAAGGCTCCTGTTGTGAACTCCCCTCTACTCTCCTCGAGAAAATCGTAGAACTTTGTTCTGTTTATAAAGATTATTGTGCCGTACAGTACAATGATCTATATACAAAAGAAAAAGTTCCATGACTTGTTTGTGGGTACGATACTGCCAGATTGCCCAGGCCAAGGCAGATATCTTTTCTTAAGGAATTCACAACCGGAGCCTTCGGTCAACCAAAACCTGATCCCCAAAGCTGCCCGATGGTGTGTGAAAACCGCATTTCATTGGGGACCGGTGTTCAGTTCATCGGATCATACGCCCTCTGTACGGGGTCAAACGTTCAAGGTGCCCCATACAGCTCGACACTCAACCTAATCAGTGACCACCGTCAAAACCAGGAAGATTTGGGCGGGTGTGATTCCCTCGTCTCTTGGTTGGTTCGAAATCAGGGTTTTAGTCATATCCCCTAGGTGAACCGCCAGTGGTTCACCGGCCAGTTTGTAGCCCCATTTGTTGGTTTTTCGTCCTCTCTTTGTAGTGGGAAAACACCGCCACGGGAAGGTAGTGAGTAAGGTTTTCTATTCCGAGGCTGTTTGAAGCGGTTTAGCGTATAGGAGCACTTCTTTATCTGTAAGAGAAGGGTGGTCAGCCACATCCCGAGACACCCACCCCCAACTGAGGCTTTCGTAGGCTCCGGGCCTGAGTCATGGAGTAACTATTGGTTATCTGCTTCGTTGACAGTATAGTGAAACGGGTCATACTAAAGGATAACAGATGAGATCAGCAATAGAAATACTGATCGCCAGCTGATTTTGACGAGATTATACGGTCGTTTATACTGAGGTTAACTGTGACATCATGGTTGCTGCATTTAATTTCAATTTTTCATGCTGGCCAAAAGCATTTAACCTTTTACGTCGCGGTTTTCAGACACAATCCAACTGCCTTGCGGGCGTTCTTTGGTTTACCGAAGTCTCCGTTTGCGGATTCACCAAGAAAATTCAGTAGTTTTGTCCTGGATAATCCGGCAGCATTCCGCACAATAGCAAATCGTGACCCTAATTCAGTTTAGAGCTTATTATTCTTCACCGGTTGATCAGAACAAATTACCTAAGTTGTCGTTGAAAAGCTGAATTTCCTAAATTTTAAACATGTCAATGTTAGTTATGACTGTTGTCTCCGGTTTCCGCGGGCTTCCATCCAACTTTCGTTTATTGGGACTTCAAATGCTTTCTGTGTATGGTAACGTAAATTCTTCTATAATCACGTAGTGAACTCTGCGATTTGTTCCAATAATCTGTTTGTAACTTGCTTTTATTTCCTCAGACACTAACCTTCGTGATATGACGGCCTCCGTCACGTCGCCTTCGGGACAGAAAACAGCATGTGAAATAGTTCCCGTAGACGCGGATCACTACAATATCAAGTTCGTCCCACAGGAGATGGGAGAGCATCTGGTGACTGTAAAGCACCGAGGAATCAATATAGCAGGTGAGCCCACTCCGGTTATGGATATCATTTTATGATGCGGCGTCCCCAATTCATCTTAGTTCTGAATGCTGTTGGCTGAAACTCCATTAAACCTTCATATTTTTTAACCGTTTTGTGGACCGATTTTCAATGTCTTCACTTATGAGAATGTATGAGTTTGAGGATGCATTGAGTTTGAGTTGCAGGTACATAATGCCAAGTTCTTGTGCGTCATCCGTCACACGAAATTGAACTGGTTTTCACAGTTCATTACAGACATCAGTCGTTCCCTAGGGGTAGATGATCTCGTTTTTAATTATTACCCTGTGTCACGTTAGTGCAGTTACCTTGGTTCGCGCAACGGTCCGGGGTTAGTATAGGAAGAAACTATTGATGACCTAGGAGTTTCAGTTTTTACAACCATTAACCATTCACGTTCGTGCGCCGGTTTTGTTTTCTGCCTTCAGATTGCCCATTTGGATAAAAGAGCAGAAGGAAGGTAGGAACGTTGAGAGCAGTCGAAAAGAAGATAGATAATCCTCAGGTTGCGAAGGCAATCAGTAGATGTACGAGCACCACTGTTTGCGACACTCAGTGTCTCTAACCACCGGGGGTTACTAGTCTAGTTGTCTCAGCTCGCTTGTACGAACAAAGTGTCCACAAGAAAAGCTGATTCTCCTTCTGTTGTGATGGATAAGGTTATGTATTGGCTATTTTTATAATCGTTTCACCAAAAAGGTGTTCAACCCTTGACGTAATCAGCACTTATGGACGTTATTAACCTGTTAACTTCACGTTTCGATGCTCCGGTATTGTTTTCTGTCTATTGGATACCCATCTGGTAATTCCAAAAACAATTGTGTAGTTGAAATGTTGAGAGTTTTACCATGATCAAAGTGAGTGAAAGCTAGGTGGGTCACAGAAATAGATAGGAGCATAAGCGTAACTGTTTGCGACAATTATCCAAATCAATTACTGTTTCCGGTATTCTTTCAGACCAATATGAAGCTTCTTGACCGACCCATTGTATCGTGTTTTCTAATTGATGCGCTCTTGCATCCACTCGTTATTCTCCTAACACCACTCTATATGAAATCCCCATCTTCCTCTTGGATTTGCTTCGATATTTTAATTTACATTTTGCTCTTTTATCCAAATGGGTAACCAAAAGACAGCAACCAAAACCGGCGCACGAAATTGCATGGTTAATGGTTGTAAAAACTGAACTGAACTGAATTGATGCTCACAATTGTTTGCAATTTCATTTACGCCAAGCGTCATAGTTGTTGATATTGATTTTTTTCTACTTTTCACCCATTGCTCCGACTTGTTCCTCAGGGTCGTTTTTGGGATTCGTTCTGTCTCTGATTATTTTTTGATTATTCTTTAACTTTGTTCCGCCCACTCCCTCTTCACCTTACACAGGTAGTCCATTCCAATTCACCGTCGGTCCTATCACGGATGGGGTCGCGAATAAAGTACGTGCTATCGGTCCCGGGTTGCAGCAAGGTCTCACTCATGAAAATAACGAGTTCACAATCTACACACGAGAGGCAGGGGCAGGAACACTGGCCATTGCGATTGAAGGTCCAAGCAAAGCAGATATTGAATGCGAGGTGTGTTTATGAACATCGACCGCCTCCATTTCTAATTTTTTTGGAAGCATGTGATTTTATTGGAATAAATTAACTTGATTTTCGCGAGAGCGAATGGTAAACCAATCCGCATTAGCTGTCTTAGGTTAAAAGTTTGATTTAAAGGACGTCAAACTATTTGAAGAAAGGAGGAGATCTGACTCAATTCCAATTCCAGCTCAGGTTTCAGCCTATAAGTCTCTCCGCCTTTTCTCATACTCACTCCTTTCTATGTATGCAGTTTCTCCACTAACTGAGGCTTCACTACATAC
>UZAN01040386.1:13660-24349 GCA_900618425.1 Echinostoma caproni | reverse complement strand
TCCTCGAATCCGACGATACTGAGCAGAGGATAGACCCAACGACTGCATTTTCCCCATGTATGAATCATGATAGAGTCCTTTGACCGTCTTCGTGGCGAGCCTTTTTGGACGCTCCAGAATCTTATGATCACGTTGTAACTATGTATTCCAAGTTTCGATGGAATACTCAATATGCGGCCGGATGTATGCTGACAACAGACGTGAGAGTAACGTTGGTTCAAACCGACCGAAAACACGTTTAAGTAGACCGACATGTTGTTGATAACACCCTGGCGGAGTTAACAGAACAGCTCAGGTCTGTGTGGACTATAACACCCAAGTCCTTCTCTGTTGACGCATGAGGCAGTAGTTCGTTTCCGAAGAAATAAGGAAACCGCCCATGGTGGCGTAGCGAAGTCACCCGACATTTGGAGACGTTAAATTGGATGTCTTTCTCAATAGACCATTTGTGAGCTGCATTCAGTGTTTCTTGGAGTTCCAGCGAACCCCCAATTTCTGTCACTGTCTTCCAGATTTTGACGTCGTCTACAAACAATAATGTTTTTGGTCCTAAGACATTCAGTAGGTCGTTTATGAACAACATAAGCTCCATGGTTAGGTACAACATCAACATACTTGGGAACTGAATCACGTCTGTATTTTGTTTTTATCATTAATCCTCAACGGTTCAATAGGCGTGGATTTTTGTATATTTTCGGTTATTTATCCAATTCATGTACCATGACATATTCCCTCTTGATTATTTGCATCCAGGAACGTCGCGATGGTTCTTCCCTCGTGTCTTACCGCGTTTCATTGCCTGGTGTGTATACATGCTCGCTCAAATTCAATGACGAGCACATTCCATTCTCTCCGTTCCGAATCTATGTGACAGACTCCTCGCAAATGGGTCGCATAGCATCCTACACACTGCAATCGCAGTACGCTAGCACACGCGAGGTGACCTCCATGGATGATGTGCCATCTCAGGTAAATTTCTGGTGACCAATTGGCACCGATCACGCAGACCATTCTCGCCATTGCCAACGCTTTGTTTTACAACGCTATCTAATCACGACCAATATCGTGTTTAGGTCTACTTCATGCATGTTTCTTGTGCTACTAATCGTTTAGGTGGGCCGCCCAGTCGCATTTACCATTCACCACGAGGAATCTTCTGGTGAAGTACTGAAAGCCAAGGTTCATGCTCCCTCTGGATCGGTTGAGGACGCAATCGTGCAACCGATCGATCAAGACCAATTTGCGGTTCGTTTCGTTCCACGAGAAAGCGGTCCTCATTTGGTTCATGTTCACGCGGTTCCAGTAGAATTCGCGGACCAGCCCGACTTGCCCCTCGGTCCGGGATCACCCTATCGTCCGATTCAAGGATCACCGTTCCGCCTGGTAATCAGCCACCACGCAGCAGATCCTGGCATGGTACATGCCAGCGGAGAGGGATTAAGACGTGGCAAAGTCGGTAAGTGATGTTCCAGTTCGAGGTCAAATAGTCATATGCTTACATGACTCACTTCTCATTGCGGTCTCACTCCAAACAAGTACTCACTACTCCCAATTTCTACACGATAGTAACTATTGGCAATGCCAACGGTTTCCAGTCCATAGCTTAACTAAGAGGCATGGAAACTTTCATTTCTGACAGATTTGCTTTACTGTTAAACTCTTGACCAACGAACTGGTTTCTTCGAGACATGGAGCAATTCAAATATGAAATGCTTCTCATCTGTGGTTTGAGAAGTCGGACGATATAGTTGGGCTTCATCAGTGCTGCCATACACTTCTACTGGTTATTTTTATCACATTCCTCCAGTTTTAACATTTTTCATCCGCAACACATCCTCCTGCCTGAGCCTCTAGTATACAGATACAAGAAACTCGGGAAGAAAGTGATAGTTTGCGGATTTGATCGGGATCCATGAGGTGTTTTTAAAAACAATTTGATCAGCCCTTGTCCCTCCTTTTGCTTAGCTCCCAGTCCAACATCCATTGTAACGTTTTCATATACAATTGTGTGTCGCCGAAGAGTCGTCTGCTCAACAAACCCAAAATAACATGCCGCAAAATCTTGCCCATAACAATTGACTTTGTTTTTCGTTTGTATCATCTCAAACTTCCGTTGGTCCCCATTTTCTAGCTGTTCTATCTTCATTGAATTCGTCATATCTGTTTGGGACATGTACGATACACAACTCCCGTTTATCCGCCCTAATGACTGTTTGTTCTTTGGTTCAGACATGAAAAACACGTTCTTCGTCAACACTGCCAATGCAGGTAGTGGTGTACTTAATGTGACCGTGGACGGTCCTAGCAAAGTCTCGTTGACCACACAAGAACAAGACGAGGGTTATGCGTTCACCTACGTCCCTCCAGTGCCGGGAATCTATGAGATAACCATCAAATATGGCGGTAATTTTCATATTGTCGGTTCTCCGTTCAAGGTACGTTGGTTTAAAGAGCTTCCTTTCCTGTATATCCAATATTTTCCTCTCGGTCACCAGACACAACGGCTAAATGAGGTCGTTTTTCCTTCACTGATATCCTCATATGTCATGTGTAAACTCGTGCTGTTATCTGATTACACGTATTTAATCTGTACCTCATGAAACTGAATCCAGGTTTCAAGGCTTGAGTCGGTGTATGCAACCGGTAGGTTCTTGTGGCTGCGGAGTTCTTTACCTGGTGTATCTCCGTAGCCTTCACCTCATTCATTATCGTGTTTTTACGCTTTGACATTCCATTTGAAGGGTCCGCGCTTTAATCCGTTTTTCATCCACTTCCGGAATTATCCAGGACAGCAGCTCTCGTTGACTTCATAATGTTCTGTGCTGTTTTAGTCCGTGGTCAGCGCAAAGTAGGAGTAGACATTCTCCTTTGTCCGTTCGATTAGCTGGGATTGCATATGAACCACCAAGTAGCCTTTCTGGTTAATCCAGGGACCCGACCTGAGCATTGAAGTCTCCAGCGACTGCCACGATGTCCGATGAACGAGCACTTTGGAGCAGTTGAGATAGGTCCTTGTGGAATTGAGCCGTCACTTCTGGTATGCTGCAATCAGTTGGTGCATAGGCGGATACGACGAATAAACATCGACGCTTCGTTCCGTAAGTGTTGATCCGTACTGAACCGTCCAGACGTACAGCGCAAAGTCGGTTGCTAACCGGGATCCAGTCGAGAAATGAACGCTCATTCTTGACACCTAGCGCAATCCCAACATCAACAACACCACGAGATTCGGATTCCAGATCGCCTGACACATGGAGAGTGAAGCGGGGGATGAGGTTGGATCTGGAGAACGGAGGGAGATGATTGAAGTAGGGTCTTGTATGCGTGTTTCAGAGACACGGCATACATCTAAATGGAAGGTTTCAAGGGTCCTGGCTAAGACAGCTTGTTGACCAATCTGGTAGAGTGTACGTTTCTACAACTCTGAGATGTAAGTCTAAAAGTTTTGACATTGTTGAACTCAACATGCCGGTAAATAAATAACTTCGTTGAATTTGGAGCACATTCGCAATTACCGTAGGCTGATGTTCCAGTTTGCGTTTGTGAATGATTACATGCATGGAAGTGTTTTTCAAGGGCACATGGTGAAAGTCAAAGCGGGCAGTTTTTAAAGTGCTAAAATGAGCAAACCGGGTTGCTTGGTTCCATTTTTTGCTTCTCTTTGGGGTGAAAATGATACAAACTATCAACCACTGTGGTCTATCGCAGTTTATTTAAAATAGTCACCAACAGTTGGATTTATTTTCCTTGCTGCCGAAAGAGAAATCATCCTTGATCTGTGTGGTGAGTGATTCGAGGTTAAAGATAACTGCGATATTCGCACCATCGGCTTCCTCTCAAGCGAGCACTGAATATGATAGATAACTTGGCCGGATCAGTTTTACTGACATTCGTTGCCAGCCCCTAGGTGTCAGAGCGGCTGCCTCTTGTCTTGTAAGCACAATACAGTGTAATAAGTCCNTTTCAAAAATGTGCTAGCCTCTGAGTGGTTGTCCTTATTCGTTGAACGCTGACTGATATCCGATGGCTCTCGTAAATAGGAGGCACCTGGAATTGTTTGGGATTGAGAAGAAGGAACAGACAGATGGGAAAGGTGGCTTTCCAAATGGTCCGCTTGGCCTCATGCACCCAATGAGAAGTGGAACGTGGACGGGTCAGCACCTTATTGTCTGGGGGCTGCCCAGCTTGGGCGGGCGGTAGCTGTTCAATGAAGTACGAAGGCTTCTGCCACTGTCGAGAAGAGGTGGCAAGTACCCCGCTGCTACATCCATCTAGCGGGGGGGTTTGGCCGGTAAACTGCCCCTCACCGTGTTTATTTGCTGGAGTGGCCTGTCCAGGGGCGGGTGTGGATAGAAGAAGGGAACCAGGAAGTGCCCGAGCAGCTGGTTTTGTGAGGCTGATCTTCGTCTGGCCTCTACTCGTTGACCTTCCAGGCGTGTTTTGATCTACGGCTGTGAAAAGCTATCCTGTGTAGCTCGCAAGGTCATGGAGGCACGCAAGCCATCACACTATGTCAAGGTGCAGTCTCGTCGTGGCAGGTATCGGTTGGAAATCGATCAAGGGTGGTCAAGCGAAAACCTGGCATGAGAGTATGAAAACCCTAACCAGGAGACTAGGTCACATAGGCCCAGTTAGGCTCCCTGGCTGGGGACCTCGGGATAATGGTCACCGATGATTAGAGACACCGATTGATATGGCTAGGTGTTGCGAACAGTGGCGCTCATGCATCCACTCGTTATTCTCCTAACACCACTCTATATGAATTCTTCATCTTCCGCTTGAATTTGCTTTCAACATTCCAATCTTCTTTCTGCTTTATTATCCAAATGGGGCACCAAAAGACAGCAACCAAAACCGGCGCACGAAAGTTCATGATTAATGGTTGTAAAAACTGAAACTGTGCTGTCTCAGTGGGCTATATTTTCCTTTCTCCACACTACTTTGTTTAAAGTAGATAGTGATGTATTCAGTTGACAAGTACTCAATGTTTTGTTCAGTTTACTGTTCACCTGGATTGAATGGATTTGCAAGAAATTTCGAATTTTTCTTCTGATTTTCAGTCTTGTATCCTCCATTCGCTTGACTGAAAGTAGCAACAGCTTTCGGTGTTCACAACCAAGCTGATTACTATGATCTCCCACAGCACTGATCTCCTTACCCCTTCATCACATGTTGACTTCGTGCGAAAAAATTCCCGCTCTTTTGTCTTTTGCTTTCATCAGATAACGAGAAATACTGTAAAAGAACTTTGCATGAGTTTAGACTGATAGGGTTTATGAAGTTATTTCTATGTTCAAAATTTTTAATGTATGTTTTGGGTTTATCTTTTACTTCTCCTATTACAAAACTGACTGAAATACGATTTCTGTTGTGTAGAAAATTCGTAGTAGTATACTCGCAAATGTAAAATTCAACATCTTGTTCCCCGCCATCTGTGATCAGGCTGAGATTACTGGAACACCAAAACTCACGAGCGGTTCATCTCGCGTATCAGAGCATCAGTCTCACGTTGTACTGGAAACTGTTAGCAAAACAACCACAACCTCAGCTTACGGTTCCGCAGAAATGTCTGATCGTCGGACTGGTACACATGCGGATCGTGTTCGTTGTCAGGGTCATGGACTGAAACATGCTGATATAGAAACTGTGAACTACTTCAATGTGGACGCCAGTGATGCCGGTGAGTGTAGTGCATACTTGATGACGAGGGGCATATAAATAAATAATAATAATAAATATCTCTCCGGTTTTTCATGCTTACGCTTCTCCTGTGTGGTGTTTATTCATCACGATATGGTGCAGTTCGAAATAGGTATTGATTAATCTTAATCTGAAATTTTCATCGTTGGATTCATATTGTCGGTCGGTTTTTCAATTCGATGCGCGTAGAATAGAGGCAGTGGAACCGATTCAAATTGATTCTCAGGGATTGGTCCAGCATTCGAAAGAAACGACGAGTTTCTATCAATTCCAGTGCCAGTTTTTGTTAGGGTGTATTACTAATAAAAAATATATGAAGCATTTCCCAGACACAGCCCTTTTCTCTTTCATATCGTTTTTATCTAACTGTCCTTTAATAGGCTTTGCTATCGATGCAAAAAAAATTAGCCACAAAACCCGGTGCATGTGTCGTTTTGCAATCAAGCTAGTTGCATCACGTTATTTTTGACATCTGTATGTTCTCTCTCGTGAATATGCTAACGTTTTGACATTCTCTCGTTTCCATTCTAGGTTCGGAAGTTCTCCTGGTTGGTATCTGCGGTCCGACTCGTCCGTTTGAGGAGGTGAAAGTGAAACATTTGGGTAACAATCAGTACTCTGTCTCGTACCGTGTGAACGAATCGGGACGGCATTGGCTATTAGTCAAATGGGGTGATCAGCATGTCCCGGGAAGTCCGTTCGTGGTGGATGTACCCTGAATCAAATTGATTCTTTCTCTTTGTCGACCACTGAATTGCTCTGGTCACCGAAGTTGCTCATTAGATCGATTTCTCCCATCTCCTTCGATTAAACCACAGACGAACACACTCTCGTCCGTCGCATATGAATTTGCGGGATACTCCGACAGGTGTTCGTTTTCTTTTGTACTTTTCTCTATTTGTTTATTTACCTAAGCCCATCGCTTCTACAAACTAAATTGAGCACTACCACCACACACGCGCCCTCATCCTCTCATCCTGCGCTTACACACACCCGTGACGCTGTCAGATCAAATTCCTTATCTGTCACCCTGCTCATTCTCGCCCTTCCATCATCCACTTCCACATGCTTCCTGCCCCAATCGTTCACTCACTTCCATCCCAGGTTCTTGATGTATTCATAATCATAGTGCCACCCAATTAACGTTTCACTAAATGCATGCGTACGTCATTTTTGTATCTATCCTCTTATCACTGTTTCTTCACTTGGTGCCTTGTTCGCCTTATTCATCTTTGATCACTTGGTCACCCAGGTTGCACCACATCACAAAATAGTGCGATTTGTTCGCGGATTTCCTTTTTTACTATCTTAACAATCGTTACCTTCGCACACCATGGCGATCAAAACATTTGCTCTAACTGACAGTGAATGGAATTGCCTGTAAAGTCGCACAAAACAGCCAATTTGCGCCATTGATTATGCTGCTGATAACTAGTTAATTCTTTCAATGCGGCTCGTTGTTCTTCGATTGAGTTTGTCCACGGCACACGTTCCATTCTAATCCCCCATTCTGATGCACTGTTTATCGTAGAAAGTGTTACCAATTTTCAGATGCTGATTAATATATGACGAACAGTCTCAGTGTCCTGTGTATTCAGTTGCGCGTCTCAATTTCTATTTGCCTCCTTTGCTCCCAAACTAAATGCTTCCTTTCTCCGGATTACAGTTTGCGATCTGATAGAATATCTATAAATAATACTTTTGTTTCCGTACACAACCGGGGACTTTTCAACTATTCGAAATGGGCCTGATGGTTTTTTCCTCTTTGTGCGCACGTTGAGACCGCCTCCGGATGTGACAGAGCAATGATGCAGTCACACAATCGTCGTACTTGTTCAATCGTTGATAGTTTCTCTCTCCCTGGTCTAATGTGTTTGCCTGTAACAATGTGCCGCTTCGTTTTACGGTATCTTGTGCGCAATACATACGCCTGTTGAAGACTCGTTTCTTCTGTCCATCGCGACCTGATCTCATGAGTCCTCGGGCTGGCTTGTTCGATCACTGCTGAATGGTGAAAGTGGGTTGATATTGGTTCACTTCCTACGTGACCAGTTCGGTGGTTACTTTTGGCGTTGATTGGTAGTCTATACTTTAAAAAGTACGCGTATGAACTGGCTTTCCTGGTTTACTGCACTTCTCCATCGAATATTTGCACTGCCTCACGCTTGGAGTAGGCACCCTCTTGTGTCATTCATTGGACCGAATTCGGACACATGTTTCGGTTTCTATTTTTTAAGGGTCAAATTATGGTGGAGATGCCATCTCCAGAGCCTCCCGTTTTTATGATCTAAGTTGATACGTGGTTTTCATCCGTGCTAACAGTTTCCACCTAATTACTTCCTTGTCCTCCAGTCGAAATGGTTTCTTCGCTTTGATCGCTTAAATAGTTGTTTCTTGCTACATGTTCATTCAAACTCATGCAATACATGATGTTCGAAAGCAATTCAACATCACGTGCCATCTGATCGACTCGGAGTTTTTTGTCAATAAAATCTATTCACTATTTGATTTGAGGTGAGATTCATTTCATATCGTACCATGTATCGTGCTTGTGCTGCGCTGCTGATTGAAACATGAACATTAACAAAACCGGGGGAGTTATTTGTATTGACTTTGTGGTGATGATTGTCAATCGTCCAAAACGTGTGGCCCCGTCCGTAGTGTTGATATGTTGTTTGACTAGTGGTGTGCGTTCACATTTCGGACGGTTCGAAGCGTTCATAACAGAACTGATCGTCTCAGCATAAACAACCTATTTGTGTCATTTGTTCTCGAGGTCAACCACTGTTTTGAACCTGAACTGATTGAGGAATAGTTTTTGTCCCGTTGCCAAGTTTGGAATCCCTCTAGCGGTTACTGTACCTGGAAGACGTCCTGTCTATTCACGTTTCTCCTGAGAATTATACATCAAGCTGTGCTTTTATGGGTCTTTCATTCCGATTTCTTTCACTATCGTGTTACTACTACGAATTGGAATGTAGTATTTATAAACCACTCAATGTGGAAGGCTTCATTTCGATCGGGTTATGGTGATTTTCCATCTCTTGAGCACCATTGGCTCATGTTTTATTCCTGACAGTTTGCAAACGTCATTTTGTTCGCCCGTCATTGCTATCATTTTGGTGGCGGATGACGGATTCGCTGTGACCCGACTGAGCACCACTATGATAAGATCACACTCTTATGTCTTGCGTGCCTTTATGATCTTGTGAACGGTTTCTCACAGCTGCAGGTTCAGACATACCTGATATTGAGCCGGATGATTGAGGTTCTCCTTTAGCCATCCACTTGGTTAGACAACTACCGCTCACCCAAGCTTAGGAGACCGCAGCTAGCAAGGTGCTATTCCGTTCACCTACCGCTTGTCTCATTGAGTGCTTGGGGCTAGGGTCAATCCTGAACGGCTAATCAGTAATCAAAGCACCAGAGACTAAGCCTACAGACTTTATGTGGCTGTCTGCAGAGGCTTCCGCATAAGTGATTTGGTCACGTCCCCCGCTCAATCTATGCACTACTGCCTTTTGGGTTGTACAGTCAATCTCCCACCACTGGGAAGTCATATTTTCCAATATCTTCCCACTTTTTGGAAAACCCAAACCAACGTAGGTGTAATAACGTAGTTTTTGGTCATGCAATGTCGCCCCCCTCAATATGTCTCAGTTCCTGATACCTACTCCCCTGGTCGTTGACCGATGTTCGGGACGGCCATTGACCAGCCAACCTGCAATGGCGTTTCACCTAGTGTGACTTGAACATGACACGTTTCACTAATTGGATAATCTATGCGGGGAAGACACACTGATGTCAGCAATCGAAGACTGTCACTTGACTTCAAAATGTGCGGTCGCCTATCGATCAGAACGTTTTGGAAATGCCGAATCAGTCAGGTGCAACTCAGAGTTCCATAGCTGAATTATTGGTATTTCGAAGAAAAACTCATTAAAGTGTTATATTCCATCGAATAATTGGTGAACACTGGAGCTTCTCAGGAATATGCCACCTGAAAACCAACGAAAATTTCAAGGAAGTGAATGAGTGAAAAACATGACGAGTTCCTCATGATGGTGAGCATCATTTCTAGGAAGGCAATTCAGTTAGCATCATCGTAACTTCAGGGCTTCTAAAATTTGGTTTTGCTCTTGGTCAGGCGGATGTGTTATTCAACCCTACAAAGTAAGAGACAAGCAACTACCCATGTGCATTACTTTATTGGATTGGGGTGAAAGTTTGGCTGTACTACCTGATGCAGTGGACGAGTTTCGAGCGGGGTTACACAGTTGATCCATGGATACGCTGAACGTGATATTTTCAATGCAGATGAAGCAGCCTTGTATTACAGGTAGCCCCCAGAAAGAAACATTAAGTCTCAAAGGAAAAACGGTCTATGGATCCAATAAATCCAAAGAAAGAGTCAGGTTACTGTTTTGTGGGAGCATAACTGGAGAAAGATCAACACCATTGGTTATTGGAAAAATTCAAACTCTACATTTACCGGAATGTTTTGTCTTTGGTCGAAGATGAGTAACTTAGCATGAAATCCGAAGTAGCCGTGATCATCTGCAAGCACCTGGTCAGGAAAGCTTGGGTGCCTGTGCATCCGCACGTACTGATCGACCCTTTCATAAAATCTGGGTTCGAACCCACTTTGAATCAGCCGTTGATGCTTCGACCAGAGCATAACTGCGATCTAATTGAAAACTTTAGTCACTGTGTCCATTGATAAGCGTCTTTTTTATAAGGAAATCGCCTCGTTTCGAATCAAGCAGTGTCACAAAAAAGACGAATGTGAAGCAGTGTGCGCCGTAAGTTTTTTCAGTTACTGAAGCACAGATTTTACTAGATTGAAGCTGATGCTCGGATTTCCGGTCGATTACTGGAGTGTACAATTGATTTAAACACCTCGCTTGTTCATTTTCAAAAGAGAGCCAGACTGAGACAAAAGACAATTTATGGTTGCTAAAAATACATCTTTGTTATCTGCTGAGTTTT
>UZAN01040386.1:0-12057 GCA_900618425.1 Echinostoma caproni | reverse complement strand
CGTTGCTTGTTCGTCGTGTCCATGTACGCACCCAATGGTTACTGTTCTTCTGAAAATTAGGATAAACCCCATAATGATCTTTCTAGACTGTTGCAAATTTTTCGCTCAAGGGGTATTGTAGTGGCCGCCAGCGACTTCATCGCTCAAGTTAGATCTCTGGATTAAACAGGAAGGTTCTTGGACGGCTCACGCTCAATCCCACCCAACCGAACGGACTACGGAAATNNTTTCCTGTCAGGCAACAGATCCTCCTGGAAGAAACTATCTGCCCTATATAGAAACTTGCCAACTGTTCTCAACAACGAACACAAATCGCTCACACTGCCATCAGCTACCGCTGGCAGGGATTCATACAAGGCTGCTGCTTTCACTGGGTAACGCGCGTGAATACGTACAGCCTCTGATAAAGAACAACTACATAGCCGTCAAAAACGGCTGGTCATAGTGCAATGTCAGTGACTAATACCCATTTGGTGAGGAGCTCTTAGTCCAATGCCCTACTGATAATTTGAAACTAATCAAGTTTTTTCCACTATCGATTAAAAAACCTGGAATTATATCACATGATAGAAGCACGCACGATAGGTTTCCTCTACCTATTCTGTTTTGCTGGACCTTGGCAGCCTCGTAACTGACCGCTTAACGGGTAACAAAGATGAAAGAGATGCAGAAAAAGGCGTTTGTGGAAACGGTCATCTAATAAGGGTTAATTGAAGTGATCGACGAGTTCGACGGCACAGCTTGAGGCCCAATTCAACTAGCCTCCATCTGGTTTGGGTTTGTCAACTGATGCTTCATATGTTGAAACCAAACCCCCTGAAGTGAAGGTTACCGAGAAATCAATCCCCTTAAAAGATATAACACATCCAATCCAGGTGGACTTTTGGAAATGATGTGGAATGGTTGAGGCTAAGCTGGGCTACGAAGCGTCTGCGAACAACACTTCCAGCTTGGAGAACTCACCAACACCAACCAGATGGATTGTCCCCATCAGAGTTCCTCATTCCAAATCTTGGAGCTTACGAAATTCCCGAGTTCAAGGAACGGATTTCAGCCGGATGATTCAAATCGGTCATATTTATCTATTTACAACAAGGGAATAAAGTCTGTTGTATAATTCATAGCAGACTTAGTCCAATCAGCATCCTTTCTGCCCTTCTCGATATCATTGTACTCCGTCGATTGTATGCTGTGCGTTATGGATGTACGCGTGAGGAATGGATTAATTTTGGACCTAGTCAAGGTTGCCTGGCCTATGTTGTTCACGTCACTTAATAGGTTTAGATTTTTGCCAAAACTAACAAAGAGAGTACATGGATGGCCGTTTCCTTGTTGTGCGACGTGAGGACACGGAGATGAACTTTTATTGACAGATCAGTTTAGCATTACAGAATCAGGTGAAATGATATAATATAATATCTGGTTGTTAATATTCGATTGTAACCGAATACCTGAAAACTGAGAAAATGCTCACTAATCAATTATGAGATTGTTCTGGTGGGAAGAAAACAGTTGTGCAATAATTTTAGCTCAAGATATGGATGCGGAGAACTCAGCAACACCAACCGAAAACAGTTGTGATAAATTTTCAACACTCACTATGTGTGGGGTGACAAAAATCGAGAGAATGAGGATACAAATGACTGGTAGTAGTTAAGGTCATTTAAACAAAGTTCTGGTAACGCCGCCCAGGTCAATTTCTGTATTTCCCATGATAGCTGATCGGTCGAAACCTCCTTCCCGAAAATTGCATTTTCGATAAATAAAAGCAATTAAAAACGAATAATGTAACCTATTTGAGGAAGCGGACAAGCGGTTAAAGTTCACTAACTTATTGTTTCAGCTGTTTCGTATTCCAGTCCCCTCGCCTAATATTCCCTTTATGTCATATGATTGTCCCCTGATTGGGTGCTTCCCTCTTCCTGAAAATCAATCGTGAAATTACTTGATCAATGAAGGATGAGAGCTGAAGTTCCGTCTGTTAATTTCATGTGAAGCCGAGTGTGAAACAACGATTGGTTAAGATGACTACAAATGAAATGAGGGTGTGCTAACCAAAAAACGCACCAATTAGATTTAATGTGGACTGAACCAATGTTTAATGAGAATTACTTATTCTGCAGTATTTAAGAAATGGACCCAAAGAAATCGTAAATAATGAAAAAAGTATGGGTACATTTATCACCTGTCATCCTTCAGTTAACTACAGTACAGACAAATATAATTACACTAACACCAGAATGATGTGCTGTGGATTCCAAGTGGATGGATACACTTCTGACGATCAGAAATAACATTTTTCTCTGTAGCACAATCCGGGGACTTACCAAAACTGTCCTCACAAAGGGTGATGTCTACGAACTTGAGAGCTGTTATAGCTTTTTGTTACTCAAATTGGCAAAGGCTCTGTGCGTTTAGGTTTCAAAGTGGCAGGATGGCTTATGAATGAAGTGTCAAACGCGCGGTGTTTCCGGAAAAACAACATGAACAGAAATCCCCACATTTTGTGAAAACAGTCCTCGCGTAATTCGGATTCTGGATAGAGAGAATATGCAGATGAATGCTCAGTGTGAGCGATTGTCTACCGTTCCGGTCAAAAGGAACTAGTGAGAATAGAGAGAGAGAGAGATCGGAGCTCGGAGAAACCTGTCCTGCTCTCTGCGCTCAGACACTAAACAAAATCGGATCATTGCACTCCAAAAAGGCCGATTCTACAGGGTTTGCATTTGCGGTCAGATTTGGTGAAAACATCATTCAACGCATTAGTAGTGATGTGAGATTACTGAGGATGCATTTTACACATTTATACGCGAATCGATCGGGAGGGGCGGGGCCTTTAATACTTGATAAATAATTGCTTCGGGGAATAGTCTTCGTCATTTTGCCTGGTGAAAAATTCGTTTTTCGAATAAACAGTGAATATATACGTCGAGGCTAATAAACTCTGTTTTAGATGAAGGCGCTCTGTTTGAAAACGAGTTCGCTGTGCATTTGACAGTTTGGAACAGTCAATTTAACTACATCCAGTGTGGGAGATCAATAAAATCCGTGACTTGAACTTGCGATCAAGTTAAAGTGGGATCCGACGGCACGTGTGGGCCATGATTACATACATACGAAGTTGACTTGTGATTTCATTCATCATCACTGTACAGAGTAATACAGTGAAGCGAACTTCACTGATCGCTGCCAAACGCATATTGCACACAAGGTAAGTAAGAATGTGTAAGGAGGACAGGGATTGGGCCTATTTTAGGAACGGGAAAAAAGCAAACCTCTATGGTCAACACACAAAGCACACAGTCCAACTGCGCATAAACGCAATTTCAAGCATCCTGGTCTGATAAGAAGTGACAGCATGATAGCCATTGCTGTCGGTTCACAGCCATGACCTTTAGTGTCTCCAACCATGCAGTTTGGGAGTCTTTTGGACCCCAACCCGAAAGAAGAGAGACACCTACTCTACCTAAGCGTTCTGTGCATTTCTTCATGCCTCGTCTCCACGCCATCTGCTGGCCTCTCCGTGACTCTCCAGCCTGTAAGAGCCACTGCGAATAAGACGCGCTGCGGTAAGCGACCGTCGGACATACGCAAAACGTGCCCTAACGAACGAAGCCTATTGAGCTGGATTCGATGCGATAGCGAGTTCTTATTTGATTTGTTCCCAAACACCCGACGACTTATTTCTAAGTTACTAACCCGCTCACTCCATCCAACCTGGGCCGGACTACGTAAGCATCGATTGTCGAACACGGCTAAACGACGGGTATCTTCCACCGGCAAATTCAAGGTCTGACAACCGTAAAGTAGAATTGATCGTACAGTGGAGCAGTATACGCGACTTTTCAACTTTAGTGAAACGTCACGTNCTGCGTATGCTGCTCGAGCCTTGGAAATGCGGACGGTTATCTCCTTTGATGCGCTACCGTCGTTTGTCACGCAGCTACCCAATTACGAGAAGCAGTCAAATACAGCTAATCCCTGACCGTCTAGTTAGAGAATAGAACTCGGAGACACCCAGTCTTGTAAGTTCATTGTTGAATGTTGGTTACATCTCCGACGGTTTCGGAGATTGTAGATCATCATCATCTGCGTTTCAATGCTACCGGATTGCAATTGGAATGGCATAGCTCAGAAATCCAACCGAGATGATTCAAACATGAGTCTTCTTCCTTTCTGATACGAAAGGACATTTATTGAGATGAATACATGATATTGAAACGGGAGCAAACTATGCAGCTGTGTGTATGTCTATCATGTACCTCTGGAAAGGCATACCTCGAGTAACCCAGTCCTGGTGTGGCAGAACAAATCACGCTTGGTGTTCGCAACTGTTCACAGAAAACTGTTCAGTTATCCCCATTTCAAGCCCAGTTTGGGTCGTTAGATTTCTTTGTGCTACACTGTTCACCGAAATTCACTTTCCACTCGCCCTGAATAAACTGAACCGCGGGACTCTTGCCGTCTGCCCGAATCATTTCACTTTTACTTTTACTTTACGGTATACAGCCTATCGTTACTGCGAATGGAAACCATCAGACGTGTTCCGAAGGTCAGACAGAGGTGTACTTTATAGTTCAACAATAGAGCAGTGCTCATCATCCCCAAAATGCACCGAGATGCAGCCTTATGACCCGATTTTTGTTAGGCTCCACTCAAATGCATGAAATAAACTCACGTCGGGCAATTGAACTCCATTCATTTTGGGGAAGAAACAAACCGCATCATTTTGGTTAGAACTGGTTCCAAAATGAAATCAAGCCCTTTGTGAAGTTATCGATGTACGGAAGTTCGCCTATTAGGGATGGAAAGCGTTTCTCAAATCAAGATATAGTTGCTAGGTTGACAAAATGAGACAAACAGGTTTTCTGTAACAAACGAAAGACAAAGATGATGGATAGTTTTACATATGTGCGGAGGAGTCGCCTTATTTCTTCGTAATCCTTCAAATAGGAACGTGCCCTTCTCATGTTCAACCCGCACACTAATAGCAGTGCTATACCGTTGTGATATGAATGCATACCGGTCGGCACAGGTCCCTTAGGTGACTGAGTGCAAACGCAAGGATTGCCTGGCATGGGCCCTCCGTCGTTTTGGGCCACGGTGTGGTGTTCGAGCATGTGAAGTATGTTTTTTTTATTACACACCAAAGTGTTGATGAACAACAGACGGAGTCGAATCCCGTAGTCAAGGCAACCTGTTGTTCGTTGATGCGATCTTTTCTAGCAATCAACAATGAAGTTAAGCTCTCCCATTCTGAAGTGTCTCGATTCCACGAACATGGATTTTGATCTATGCGGTGCACTCTTGTTGCTCCATTGACTGAACTTCAGCCAAAGATGCGTTTGTACTGGTTATTGATGCGTATGGCGGAAAAACGAATTATTTGCGCCGAAGTATTTTTCATTATTCAATCCTGATCCTTTAAGATGTGCTTAGAACAATTCATCCGAATCTAATAAGAATAATGTAATGATAGTAAAAATGAAGCAAGGTGGAATTGGGAAACTATCTCTTGGGTAAATCGCAGCGAGTTGGCATTTCTGGATAGCACTGTTCATGATCAAATTTATCCAGAAATACGGACAGGACACAAGTGATCACAAATCCTAAAAAGATTTTCCAAAACAACTAAGTCTGTACATTATCCCCATATCGTACACGAGTTTCATATGCATTATGGTACAAAGACGTTCCCGTGATTCGATCTCAATATGATCGGAAGTTTGTGGGTTCAGCTGGGGAGGATGCTGGATCAGTGATGGCAGTGTGATACTCTCGAGGAGTTGCAAACTGCTTTGATGCAGGACTGGGACGGTATATCACAATACACCAGCAGACGGTAAATGGTGAATACTAGTCGATGTGTATACGCCGCTGTATCAACAAAGGGAGGGAGGTTCGGTGGACAGTGTAAGTCTCACAGTTGGTTACAGGATTTCGACTATTTTATGATTGTAGGGCAAAATTATCTACTTAGGGAACATTGTTTTGTTGCGCCACCCTGGATAGTTGAGAAATAACCAGTTCGGTCAACCGAATTTCTCGTCGATTGATCTTCTGCTCGTGATGTATTCCACTGGAGGTTATGAGATTGACAGGGAGGAAATTTAGAGTNGTGAATTACACCAGTTTCCTAGTTTCAGATTTTGCACTGATACGGAAACCCAGTGATTAATATTTCATGTCGTATTTTATTCCCGGTTAAAGTTCAGGAAAGAGGAAAACCAGTTCAGTGAATGAGAAACAATGATATAAAGAAAGAGTTACATTTCCCTGAGAACCTAGGGCATCTCAGAGAGCATCTGTACGATAATCTGGCGGTGGCCATGTCTACCAGTGCATGAAGAAGACAAGATGTTAGGGGACTCCTGTTCAAGCTTATTCTAACTGGAATAATCTGGTAAAGGGAGTGAGTTTTGGAGTGGCAGTGGCATCTAGAAAGTTAGTTATGAAAAGTACGGGTTGCGTCTCCGGGATTTTTCAACGCGAAGTTTTCGCACGAATATGGGTTTAAATCGCATGTCACTCTAACAAAACAGATCGATGTACCATACCTGGTGAAAGGTATGCTCTAGTATAAAAATTTGAAACAATTTTCACTAATGCTAAACAAAATACGGAAATCAATGAAGTAGGATTGGTTAAACGCATTGAGAAACAAAGAAACTGTGATATTAAAATCAAAGCTTTTGAATTTGAATCCGAAGTCCACAAACTTTTTATACGCTTTGGTAATATGGAGCAACTATTATGAGGTGGTATGGTGGTCCAACTCTCCGAGATCCTGTGAGCCGTAGAGCTACACGGCATAGTTTCCGGATAACCAATAAGAAACCTGTTTTACAGGCCAGTCAAATGCGAGGCCGCTGAACAACGAATACTGAGACTGAAAAAACTCGGACACGGATTGGTGAATACCCAAAACCTATTATTCAATTCGCTTGTTTTCTTCCAACAAACTAACTGCTACGTCTGCAGCCTGTTTCTGTTGGGAGATTTCGATAGCTGATTGTGAGTGTGATTCCGATTTCGGTTCCTGATCAGCAACTGTTTTGAGTATTGCATTCGATATGCAATATCTGTTCCAGGTACTCAAGAGATTCCCTTCCGTGTAGCTGATTTGGGTGAATAAAGGATGAGTCATTAGGAAAAGCAGAGCAAGACAGGATAAACTTACGCCAAAAAGATTTAGAGAAAGACCTATCTGTTCGTTAAACATTACGCTTAAGAGATTGGTGGAGAGATCGATGAAGTCCTCATCAGTTGATGCTGCACAACATAAACATTTGATTGTCTAACCACAAGTTGCATGATTATTTACTAGCTGCCTCCCCTACATTCCCCAAAGATGATGATGGTGATACCGAGGATCCAAGTGCTGTAAATACCAAGAGTGCATATACGATATATATACACACACACATGCGCACACGATCAAACGTGTCACCTAAGTAACAGACAGATCTGTGGGCGAGTCATACGCAATACATGTCGCTGTTTTCATAGTGAATCGATCCCGCCGCGTTTGTTTGTTGCGCTCAAACGTGCCGATAGAGAGAGAGACACGCTCCGTGGCTTTCTGCTTTTAACTGCACGCATCCAATATACGATTGCGCGCGTGATAATTGAATTCAGCTTTTCCCTCGTGCCTGATCACTTTGATGTAAAACTTCTGTCGTGGGGAAACTTAGATCAATCTGTGCAAATGTGTGTTTGCTAATGGTCTTATTTGCTATTTGCAGTTCTGTTCCAAAATGAACTGATCCATCTGTCTTTCGTGGGAAGAAATCAGTAAATATGAAAATGTGCCAACTAACTCAGTGAATTATGTGGACTGAAGAAAAAACACTGATCTGATCTTGTATGCTCAAATGTGGGTGATGTTCAAGCGAAAAAATCAATGATTATTAGTATACCGTTACTTTCTCACATATTTACCAATATAAATTATTGTAGTCACCATCAGTGATTGGGTTCTGATTGATTATGATTTCCTCAGCAAAGAAAAAAGTTCAATAAAAACAGATCGAATGTCCGATCCCATTTGGCTAATCTTCTCCAAATGTTCTAGACCTTAATCCACTCAACGTTTCACTCCGGGTATCCCATTGAACTGTGTTGGTATGCTGAATTTGAGAATTTGAGAAAAAGAAATAGACATTCATGAACAATTGGATTTTGTAAACCGCACCAGAGAACCGATAGAGCAATGGGTTGGTGAACCACATGGCATCTGATTGGTCGACACAACTGGTCTGTGGTTCGTTGTTCCCAAACTTGAACGCCTCGCCCCTTGGCTGGCAGTATCTCAGAGACTAGGATCACCACCACGTGTTGAGCTTGTGCAACTCCTCTTGCAATACCGGAGCTGTTTTCGCAGTGAAATGGCATTTCTTGGCCGCCGACAAAGTGAACCGTCTGGAGATAAAATCGGATTGAGAAATCGTTTTCTCTGGATGGTGTATGATATCTTTATCGTAGGCAGCCAGCGCAATACTCCATATATGAATCATCACAACTGCTGGTTTAGAAATAGATTTGTTTGGACTAAATAAACACTGCAGTGTTTGGTGATCGGTCACAATGTTGGAACGCTGTCCAAACAGGTCTCTATGCAGACGACGGACAGCTTAATACACGGCTAACGCTCTTTTTGCGTCTGAGAAAATCCCCGTTCTGCCATGTTCAGCAAGCGAGGGACGCAGACAATAGGACATCCGTCCTGTTCAAATACGACATTTCAGCACTCAACTTTGGGTATTTTGCAGGAGAAAACAAGGTCGTTTTGTTATCATTTGGATGATTTCGCGTAGAACTTGATCACACTTGATGGTCCACTTTTATTCTGCTGCTGACTGAGCTGCAAACAGCGGCTGAACTTTCATGGCAAAATTCGGGCTGAAACGTCAGTAGTATTGGAAGCATCCCATGATGGATCTCAGTGAGTGTTGGTCTTTCGGTGATTCCAGTTCATTCAGGAGACGAAAGTAACCGGTCAGGATGGTAGCCTTTCGAATGAACTGTGAAACCCAAAACATTTGGGTGCCTGGATTAACATATCCCTTCGCATAAAACGCTCCAGCAGTCTGAGGAGACGGTCATCATGTTCAGCTTTGGTTGTACGAAGCACCAGGACATCGTCCTAATATACCAACATAACATCAAGTTCAAAGATGACCTCATCAATGGCTGTCTAGAATATGCCCGATTAGATATGGAAACCAAACGGCAAATGTTGTATCCATACAGTCAACACGGAGTGTTTATGGTAGTAAATTGCTAATTCACCTAGATGAAACTGCACCTTGACGTGGTGTGATGGCTTGTGCACCTCTTAGACCCAACGAGATACACAGGACTTTTGTTGAGCCAAAGATCTAATTATGCCTGTAAGGTCAATAGGTAGAGATCAGTAGATTCAGTCTCCTGGATTGGGGGTTTGACTAGAGTTAGTTTCTCAGTCGGTACAAGTAATGAAGGAATAATTGATCGCTTCACGTGTTACCTTCGGCTAGGTTCTTGTCAGAAATAAAGGCTTTAGTTGAGAACCCTGATAGTTCTCCTGCTTAGTGGCAGTACCCGTCCCTAAGGCTCCAATGAATAAATTAGTTCCATGGTTCATCAATGATTGCTCAGAACCTCGCTGCTTATTGTATCGAGCGGAGTGGGTAGTGAAAAGTGGACTACTGCTCAGGCAAACCAACCTTTGTTTAACTCTTTATCTTCCGTACCCAACCCTGTCCCTTTGCCCATTCTTCCGATCCGCAAAATCCAATCAGCCGGCTTCTTCGTCACTCGCCAAAGGTCGTTACGGAACAGTACAGTAAGTAGTGTACCTGAAAATAAAATGCAAACTTCGAGGCCTCTTCAACGTCAAGACTCTGATACAGGTGGGTCAAAAAGTGTGTCGCACACGTCCAATGAACCCCTTGCAAATTGATGTCTGTTCTGCGTCGACGACAAATTCACGACCTTGGTAGTCCGAGCCATCTGAGATCACCGGGTCTGCCACGACAATACTTCCTTCGCACGCCAAGAGACAATAAAGCCTAAACTTTGAGTCAACGGGGAGTAGGAGTCGTATTAAACAGTAAAGCTGAGGTTTCGGAGGGGCAGACACACCAAAAGGTGCTCGTTTTTCACCTCATCATATAAACCAAACAACTGCAGAAAGAATTTTACGACAAACTCACCGAGCTCATCCGATTGAGCCGTAGTGCAAGAAGGCAACCGACTGATCCATACCACTGCCGATTGGACATTGAACAATGGACCACTGATTGTTTAATGCTTGTGATATTTATGTGTACGATTTTCCGAATAGAACTAACTGTATCCATAGCTCGTCTTGGTTCCACCTGACTTTAGACTATTCCGTGAGTTTTCAGTCCGGATCCGAGTTCGCGCTATTCTATTACGATTTCTATTCCGCATATTACACGTAGCTTTGATATTATGTTGCCGGCGGGTTACTTTACCGCGCAGGATGGGAAATTAAGTGCATCCAAAGCCTGCCTAAGCGACCCAGTGAACAGACAACGGTGAAAGACTACTTCAGTTCTTTGCAGACCACCGGCTGTTCTTATCTAGCACCAAATTTCGACACAGCTCTCTACGGACAGCAACATGCTGTTCTAGATACATGGGAAAGTTGACCCAAATTGATCACATAGCTGTAAGATACCCTTGGCTTGGTTCAGTACAAAACTGCAGATCCAGTTGAATCACCTGCATTGAGTGTGATCATGGTGTAGTTCTGATGCACTTCACTCATCTGTCGTCCGAAGAAATCAATTCCTCAGTTAGCTCATCATCATCGTCTGCGAGATCCATTTGTCTGCGGAGATAACGAGGAGAAACCGGGTCAGGAGGTCAGAGCACTGCGACATGGTAGAGTGGACCAACAGTGGGATCAGATAAGACGTGCAATTCAATCGGCAGCAAACTTTGCTTGTGGGGCCGAACGAGAATCTCGTCCATGACAATTGATGTCCCAGTATTCAGTGATTGATGGACCAAAAGCAACAGATCCCAAACTGCCAGGAACAACAGAAAAACCGGAGGCATCTGCAGTCACAGCTCAGGGAAAGTCTCAAGAAAGCTCGAGAAAACTGGTGGGCTAAAATGGCTAAAATGACCAAAATAACTAGTGAAATGGAGATAGCTTCTGCACCAAGGAATAGTGAAAGACTGTTACCTGACAGGTAATAACGGATGTCGACACAGGCAGGTCAGTGAGACCATTTGCAATAAAGGTGGAGAGAGTATCCAGAGCATAGAACAATGATTTGATTGCTGGGCAGAGTATTTTGGTGAACAAAGTAATTGGTCTAGTGCTAACACGATTATTCCGGCGATTGCAGCGTAAACTCCATGAGATGTAACATTTTAGCCTCCAACAGAAATGGAGTTACGAAGCTGTATTCAATCGTTAAAGAAAGGGAAGGCGACGGGACCTGATTGGCTTCTCCCTATTTTTTTCAAGCTGGGTGGTGACTCTCTCGACTCGATTACCAGTTTTCTTCGCAGCATCTGGCAGGAGGAGCGGGTCTTTTGCCTGGGGTGAATTGCTAATCGTTGCGGTCTTCAAGAAGAGATGACGCGATGACTACGCAACTTCTGTTATATTTCGCCGCTTGACACTCTTAAGGGAGATGAATATTCGCGAACAGTAAGCAGGATTCCGACCGTGTTTCGGTTGGATCCACCAAATCTCCACTCCGCGTCAGGTCTTTAAATTATGACAAATGGCGGTAGCATAGTCAATGAAGTGATGTGATGTCTCATTGAAACTGAAATGTCTCGTATACTGCGTCAGTGTGTGGTCAATACTTCTTTATGGTTACGAGACCTTAAATTTGCGCGTGGAAGATATTCGTCGTACAGAAGTCTTCGATTGCCAATATTTGCGTAGTTTGACATGGACTGGATGAAACAAGCATGTAAGCCACTCTAAGATAAGCTGTCGCGTATTGCGTAATGATTTGATAGAAAACTAGTTCTCACTCAAAATTCAGCTCAGTAGGCTTCGCTGGTTAGAACACGTAACGGGTA
>UZAN01040385.1:61406-80396 GCA_900618425.1 Echinostoma caproni | reverse complement strand
AGTTGTTGTTGTTGTTGTTGTTGTTGTTGACGTTGTTAATGATGATCATGATCTTGATGATCATGATTATGATGATGATGTTGATGATCATGATGATGATGGTTATGTGTTGGAGGTGAAAGAGAAGACGGATGGTGTATAAATGTTTCCGAAGAGCGTGGTAAATGGCAAATTGACTAATAATGGCGAATCGGCGTACTATGATCGAAAATGAGATTCATCAGGTGAACGGATCCACGTTGACGATATTTCTGCAGAGGCTTTATAGATGTGCGCATAACGCCATAACAAGGAAAACTGAGTTACCGTTATTGTGATCTTAGGAGAGAAAATTTCGGCATAAGTAAACTGATAAATGTGACTGGGCTGCTAATTTAGAAATTTCTTATTCTATGGTGCTCTCCATTTCTCAATGATAAATTAGGACACACAGCTTATTAACATAATGCAGTTATGTGTGTGTTGCGCAGCAATCGCGTTGCTATATAACTGTGCTCATGATTCTGTTTTCTAGTGTTGTGCATTTATCTTACGAGTGATTCCCCACGAACCGTAGTGGAAATGAAGAAATCGCGGTGTTATAAGTTATGAGCTCACTAATGGAAGCACCTATACAATAGGATACCATTGCAGGTATGTTGTGTCTGGTGTGGGGGATTTCATCTTCATTCTCGTCAACGAGGGTCAAAAGTTTACCTACCTCAGAGGAAGAGGTGAGATGAAAGTCACGGTGTAGCACGTGTTCGATATATGTCAACCATTTTCAATCTCAACTGATTGCTTGGACTCCTAAGGATCGTAGAATCGTTTTATGATCTGTTTACCAGGTAAATTAATGGTCACTTTGCTGTCAACCGAATATGAACTGACGTTTCTCGCCGGACCGAAGATTATTATTTCGGCCATTTGTTCAACAGTTTCTGAGTGATAACTACTACCCATTGTACAACCCGAGTCTAACGCAATGACCTGAAAGCAGTATCGTTCTTGTTGTGCCCCAGTAATGTAACATTTATCTTAACGCATTAAATAGTTCGAATCCATGACTACTTTTGGTTTCAAAATGGTTCGTAGAACGATTCCGTCAACCTAGTTCATCATTCCCATATATACTCATTGGTTTCAACGATGGGACCAAATGTTCAAATCTTCACAATAAATGAGAAATACCTATCAATGATAAGCATCATCGAAAGTCTAGGCATACATTGCAGAACCAAACTGGCTGCGTTGCATAGGTACCAACCCCGTTTTCCCTACAATGGGTCCCTCCCAGACCGTTCAAAAATGTAAATATTATCATTCCTTGTCGAACGCATATGGCGCGAGTCTGAATGCGTTCTCGCTCCCTCTCTATCGGCCAGCGGAATCCTGGATTCCGTGATCTAATCACCGACCAATCAAAAGATTCTGGACTCGGTGGAGCTTATTTGAGCGCATTCTATCCTAGATCCACTCCACCTGGTCCGAACCAGCCCGTAAGTAGCAAACAATGATGACTTGCGTTCTGGTTCGTCGAACGTCTGACAGAACCTCGTTCAACTGGAAAATGACAGCCACATCTCATGCGTGTCTATTGTGCAAGAGAGAGGGAGAGAAATGCGGTTTGACGAGCGCACGCGGATAGTTCACTCTGTTCGATGCACGTCCATTGGTGTGTGGGCCAGTTTTTAAAACTTAGGCCGCCATCCTGTGCTCGGTGGTGTAATCATATCTAAACGCAAGGGAGACAGATAATTCTACCGACGATGATGGTGATGTTCGGATTGTTTGCATCGACTGATGATGAGGTCACAACAGGAAATAAATACTTGGTAACTGAAAGTGGGGACTCAAAGGGAAGCCCAAATTATCGATTCCGAATTATTTGTGTAACTGTTTGCTACCATCAAAGCAAGTGAGAGGGGTCAAGCAATACCGGCGTGAACGAGATCATTGACAAAAGCAATGTGGACCGCTGGATAGATGAAGTTATCCCTGTGTCGTCTTCTGAGTCATNTTTCAACAAGAGTGTGCGAAGGCGGGAGAATTTTCGCTTCGTTTGCATCTGTCAAGCACGACCTCCCGCCCGTTGCCTCACTTCGCTCATTCTTCTCCAAATCAAACCAGTGACGCCAATAAGGAAATGGGGCAGTGTTGGTGAGATATGACCTAATTAGGGTGCCATGCGTTGTCCGCAACAATACGCGCATACACGCACACAAACGGGGACAGTTCCTAATTAATCAAGGGCAATTTAGTGTCGCGGTTTTGTCACTTGCTGGAGCAAACCTATTCGCGTGCACACATACACACACGCACACACACACACACACACACACACACACGCAAACAGCCGGATTCCAGTGCCCGAGGATGAAGGACAATCGGGGGCAGGGCAAAAAAGATCCAAATGCGGAGCGAACGAAGGCCAAATTGCAGGACTCGCTGAGCGGACAAATGACAGACGGACGGATGGACGAAGGGTCCAGTTGACAAAGAACTGAGGCAGAGTAACCGATGGGGGAGGATTAGGCACAGGACAAAAGAACATGTGGAATAATTTCACAGCAAGATAGATAGCACAGTAAGCAAAAAGTATCAGTTCGTTCGATTTAAGCCTAACTCCACACAAGAATGTTGGTCCCATTGCAAACTTTATCTTTTCACTTGTCTGGGTGTAGAGCTAAGCCACCGGAATTGAATGAACCAACCAATTTATCCGCCAACAAAAGCACGAGGAGAACAGTTCGGATGAAAATGGGGTGGGTAGTATCAGCCTAGAGGGAGGGAACCAAAAGTTGTTCAATGTCTACCAAAACTAATACAATCAGACCAGTGTTTCATCGTTTATGTCACTCGCTAATAAAGTTAACAATGACACTATTTTCTGAGCAATCTGAGTGAACCCACAGAACGAGGAGATGGGATGGAAAGTATTGGTCAATAGGACGCGGATTAGGTAACATGAAACCTGCTAGAACCATGAGCAAAATGCTGAAAAAACCCTGGAAGCATTGTACAGCAAATTCAGCATCCTTAAGAATCTGTCCAATCCGTTAAGACGTGAACCCGGACACGGAAAGTTAATAACCCCAATTGTAACTTCCTAGATTTATCTGAGATAACTACGCCTAAAAGGTACGCATTTTGTAGATAAATTAAATTTTTAAATAAAAGAATCCACCTTTCCTGCTTAGTCGTGATATGACACGTTGTGAACTCTTGCATCATAGAGTCAGAACGTTCAAAGAAGTTGACATCGCGTATTGTCGATATGATGCTTACGGTGAACTCGGAAAATGCATAGTTTTCGATTCTTTAGAGATGAGTGGCTGTAGAATAATTCTAAAGATTTTGGAGACATTCCTTTCACGTTTTTTTCAATTGAATGGGCAAGCAAATTTGGAGTTCTGCTCTTTGATTTCATGAAATCCAATTTTAAACAGTTCATTATCTTCATCTGATTCGAATCTACGACATTGCTCAGTTCAGTATCACCTATAATGTTCCTGTATGAGTTCGCATATCCTTACCATAGGGGCCATTGTGAAGCATTCAAAATTAATTTTCTTCGTCCCCAAGCCACAATGCATCTGACTTTGTACTGTTTAAAGTTCGAAGTTCGATGTTCCATTTGCAAATAACCATGGATTGTTTACTCTGCGTTGTAAGAATTAGCTAACTCCACTTCATTGGTTTGAGGTACTACATGTGGTCTATTTGAAATGAGGAACGTGATGCAAATGAAAACTTTGGGGTATATATATCACCTCTATCGAGTAATGCTATTTAAGCAGCCTAATGTCCAAGAGTTCAATACAAGGCAGCAGGAAAGCAACGTATGATTACCGGCGGGCTTTAATGGGGACATACATTACTTAACCGTGACAGGTTCGGAATGTTTCCGGCCTGGTCACAACCCTGAAGGCTAGCGCTAAAATAGTCTAGGTGAGATGCCCGCTTCAAGTTTGGAATGGTGGGGTTATTTTGTGTCTCTTTATCGTTTGAGTAGCTGTCCAGTGGTCACATGGGTGGCATGCTTGCGTTCTACCTGAAAGGCTCCACTTTCGTAGTTGGATTCGGTCGAGGCATTCACCAGACTGAAGCAATCCACCAAAGTCCAATCAGGTGCTTTTACTCCGTGTTATTTCGGATTTCTGAACTGACCAAATTCAAAACAAAATCGAATAGCTTTTTGTTTTCTCCACTAACAGTGCCGAGTGGTTAAAGAATCATTTTCGAGTGTAACTTTCATAGTACTCATTTCAAATTTATTACCTTTATCAAAAATTGCTCAATTGTCAACCAGAGTGAATCCCGTACTTTTCATGTTCGTGATGAACTTCACAATTCGAGGAATCAAAACGTTATTGACCGTATATGCTCCTCAAACCTGCACACCCAATCTGACTTTTCTCGAAGGTAAGTACATGGTAAATCAGACTGGACCGAACAGGTCGAATCTAATCATCGTATACTTAAATACATCATCTACATCCACTCTACTCCCCACTGTCAAACACACACGACTCTTAGTTGTCAATCCTACAATCCACCAGAGAATGTTTTAGCTGAACGGGAACTGTCAGAATATGGTCAGACTGCTTTGTCTATTTGGTATTATGCGATGCGAAGTACAACTGGAGTCTTTTTACACGTTTTACGTTCTAAAGTTCTACCAGGGTAAACTCACATATGGTTTGCAAGTGAATTTTAATTGTCTTAGGCGCAATGTACTTTTACGTGTTTCCGAGGAAAATAAAATAAAATGTACTAATTCCTACTGGCTGTATCATATTAACATCAACGAGTATTACTATTACTGCTACTACTACTACTGATAATAATAATAACCTTTAGTGCATAAACAAAGAGATCACATAATTAATGACCTGTTGGCCAAAAGTAGGCTTGAGTACAAATAAAGTCAAATTTCAAAATGTTTTTTCCCCACAAACCATGAAGGGCTTAATTTCCTCCCACTAGCTTATCAAAACCCCTTAGACTTTTATGCCCAATTATTCTTTTTGACGTGTTCATTTCATTTTGTGCGTGATCCCAGAAACTACAACTTTATACTGCAATATAGATATGATGGATTAAAAGGCTGTACCTTCGGCTTTCCAGAGTATTTCACAATCATTGGAACTCTCGTTTAATCATCTTCATTTCTGTATCTATTTCTTTGGCCCCGTCGGCTTCTGGTGATGCGATCAGGGTGAAAAAAAGGGAACCCCATGCTCACTCTTAAGTTCTCTGATTAAATCCCGAGGTCAAAGTGGCAAGCTGTCGGCAACAATTGAATTTGGTTCTTCAAACGCACCCTGTTTTGCCTGGATCCCGAATTCGTTACATCACCACCGTTAGTTGTGTGCATTTTCTTCACGAGTTGAAACAGAGACCATCGCATCCACCTATTTGATCCCTACTCTTGTTGCTACAGTCTACCCACTTTCTATTGATCATTCGATTCGCTTATCTTGAACCGAATCTGGTTCATAGGTCAAAACTTACCGTGAAGTTCCCAGGGTCTGAGGACACTAGCCTCAAAATGAGCACGTGCACACAGTCCACCACGGACTGGCGGTGAATGGAGACAACCGGTTTGTACATTCGCAGTATCGAATCCGAGGCTNGCCTCACTCGGAATCGCAGGTGATGTGAGAAAGTTTATATGGGTTGAATCAGACAGTATCTTGTGCAGTCCATGAGTCATTCGTTGTTCATGGGGGCTCAGACAGATCGAGTAAATACGATGAATATAGTGCGGGTACCACCATCAAAGACGAAAAGTATCACTTCCCCTCCAAAAAAGATTTCTCTTTCCACATATATAGATACACATAGGAAAGTGTGATTTAATTCGCATTCTTTACTTCCCTACTGGATATTCTGCATACATGTCACACAACATGAAATTAGATGGAATACTGACCTTGTCAACTGTCCCCGGTCTACTTTATTCAGATGAGTTGGACGGAATGGAGCGTTAAGGGTGAAATGCGCACCCTTCTCTCTTCCTATGCACGTCAGACCGCTCACATAAACCGGAACCGAAAATGTGCCACAAATGGTACTCGAGTTGTCAAAATTCTACATCAGGACAGAACAAATTTGTTCGAGACAGAAGTCACGTGTCACTCTGGTTGGATGGTACCGAGCATAGAAGTAAACCGTGGTAAACAAACTGGTCCAAACTGTGCTTACTGTACTGAACAGACTCGTGGACCAAATGTGTACGATTTGCAGCACGCGTATCATACGATCCGGGGCAAATACCAACTACCACAAATACTGGGTAAACTTGTCCAGCATGTAAATAACATACATCAAGTCTAGTTGCCAGGTGAGATCTATTTCTGGTTGCATGTTTGTTTGAACCCCAAAGGGATCGACTTCCCTAAAACTCATTTCGATTTTCGCAGGGTGTTGCTATGCAAGAAATAGAAGGGCTAATGGATCATGCGAGACATGTGGTTTCTTTCTTTGTATCATTTACTACTTATTGGTCGAGTAACTGCAGTAACTTTTATTCCCTATTCTGTTCTCATGAGATTCACAAGTAAATGTTAGTCATTTCTGTATTGGCATGATTACGAAACAAACAGCCCAGTCGATAGACTCTAAGAAACCAAAGGTTTATGCCGTTGAAAACTTGTCCATTTCCAATTTCGGCAGCTCTACGAATAGTGGTAAACAGTGATGCTTATTCATCATTTCTGCACCTTCTAGGCCCCCAGTTTAGCTATGTCACTGTCAACTTTTTTAAAAGTTTTACTCCTTTCCTCTTGGATCAGTCAAATGGCTAGTCATGAGATAGAGACTCAAGCCACCGCTTAACAATGTAAGATTAAATGGAAACTAGAAAATTTTAGGTTATAATTACACAGGACAGCTTGTGTAACGAGTGCAAGGTAGTCTTATAAAAATGGATAATAATTTATTCGATCAACACAACCGTTTACATTATTACATTTGACTAACAAGCATCCGATTCGTTTTTATTATTGCCACTATTGACACGAGTTTCTAGGGAGATTTCTTCATCGTACAGGTTATGTGATCGGGCTTCCTATAAAAAGACATTGATGACAGTACCATTAGAATACCGAATGCTGATCCTTTTGCAAGTCTCAGATACATTTGGTATAGATACACTCCTTGTATTGCGTTCATTTCGGAGAGCGTAAGGCTCGCAGCTCATTGCTCGCGCACATGAGAGTCAGGCTACCAAATCGGGTGAAATTCAACAGGTGGCATGCAGTTATGCTTGTTCTCTCCTTACGCATAAGTATTTGTCTACCTCCGTGCTAGTTTTCCTTCTCCCTCACCGAGTCGAAAAGCTTCCTTCGGTTCAGTCAATTTCGTTCAGTGAGAAAAACATCACTTTTGAAAAAGCATGGTTCGTTCTACACACAGCATTCTCAGGATCGTTCTGACAATATCTCAAATCACTGTTACAATGTTTATGATCCGTCGCGTATGAAGCTTTATCTACGGAATGGTCTTCAAACTTATGACAAGATACAAATCGTAAAAATGGTTTAATACTAACCAGTTAATTGTTACCCGTTTCTTCCACTTTTTGCTTGTTTTCCAAAACTGCATTATTTAGGCTATCTCCAACCACGTGCCGTATACTATTCTTCGATTATCGGAACATCAATTTGAGAATAGAGCCACCGCTCAAAATCATATTATGGAAAGAAACCTCTTGACCTCCGATGCTATACAGCCCTTCGAATTCCTTCCTCCTATTTGTACCCAAGTGACTGATTAATCTCGATTGAAATGATCTTACCGATTTGTGTAAAGCAAGACAACACGCGTACAAAACACTTGTAGGATTCATGTGGGCGATTATAGTGTTACCATGATGATTTAATTCGGCGTATATATCTAGAACCTCACAGTTGAACAGCTCATCAACAAAGCTTTAAACAGCAAAATCCTCCACCTGTCCTAAATCATTCGTGTCAGTGGTACTGGCAGATGCGGTTATCAGACTGTAGAAATTAGAAAAGTGGCTCGATTTTCCATTGCATAAGTGCATAAAAGCAACAGTATGTAAACGAATACCACGAGCAGCGGTGAACTATAGAACGAAAGATAAGCAATGGAATCAGGGTGAACAATTCTACCAGAAGAATAAACCATCTCTATCTTGTCCCGAATCTACTAACTGCATTCTACATGCTATCTAATTCATGTTGAACATTTTTATGATTCTATCACTACAATATTGGTTCTTGTACCTCGGATCGATCGCGATACTGGATTCGCGTAATCAGCAAGTGGGAGAAGTGGCTTGCTAAACATCACTCATTGAATATGTTGAATCGCTTGGCAATGAAGCATTTGCACGCGAGTTAACAAACGAGTGAGTAGAAGAAATTTCGGAAAACAAACCTTCATCTTATTTCACTATTCGAAAGTCGAGGTTTGACTCTTCAGTGTATTGCTAATCACCCCAGGTAAGAATATAAATACCTTGACGCTTATGGGCTTCATCCCATTTGTACGAGCAACAGCAGATTTCCTCTTGTATTCCGATGTTATATAGCAGAATATTCATTGTGTTTGGATTGAATGATTCCATTGCGACTTCAGTCCCTTCCCCGATTCTTTGTTAACTTATCTGATAAAATGTTAGAATCCGATCAAGTACAATCTCAGTGCGAGAAACCACACAACTGTGCTAACCCATCGCCCCCTTAATGATGCAAAAATTCTGAAGGTATATGGAAACCACTTCTCCAGGAGTGAACTAACTGTTAGAAGGTTTGAATCCACTGTCGATCTGAACCGGTGCTTTAAATTTTCACGGTGACTGATTTTTCATCTACAATGTTTGCGATTCGTGATAGAAATTGCATGAGGAAGATTGATAGATGTGACTCGGGTGCATGTCATCAACTCGAAACGTGAGAAAGAATTATAGACGCTTTCAGCGTAAGGGACAGTTTAACCCATATTGATTTGAAATTGGAGCACTTAGCCTATTAGAGCTGTAACTCCACCCCCTGCCTCTTCTGAAACATCACAATACCTTACTTCAGGATATCGCATATAATTGGATAAATACCGCATTCTTCATGTGCCCACCTGCCAGCAAGAGACAACGAAGATGGTATGGTGAGGGGAAAATTTAATACCAGATCCTCATTAGAACTGACCAAAACTGTTTGACCGCCCATGGTGCGTGCGCTCGGGATGTGCCTGTGTGGGGGTGTGTTCGCACTCAAGGTTAACCCTCATGAGACCAAAAGGCTGTTGTGGATAACCGTGTCATCGAATGCCCCGAGGGTGGAGACTGAATCCCAGCTATTGACACAGTGCGAAGTCTGAGAAGTCAACGCAGTTTTGATTGGATTATCTTCCAGAGTGGGAGACCTTGACCAAAAGACTGAAACTCGCGAGAACAATGCAATAGGATATTTACTATTTTTGAGTATGATAGAATAAGGTCTATCGAAAAACGCTCAGTCATACGTTCTTCAATCCACCGGGAAGTAAAATAACAAGCAGCTTACATCAATTAAATAATAATAAAATAAATAATAAATAAAATAGTGGTATAATCATGGTTCTTCGTCGAATGCATGTACAATATGATTCATTAAAGAATGCCGTATAATCCCGATATATTCTACGTGATGTCAAATTAGATGTATAATCTGATGAGATACTTATTCATGCCTATCTCATTAGTCAGGATTACACTTAAACCCAACCGAAAATTTGCAACGCAATAGATGTTTACGTGGGGTGTCCAAGAGGAATGATCAAACGAAAATTTGGTTTCAGCCCAACGGCTGTATTGGACAAAATGTAAGTGCACAATCAGACTACCGTCCTGGTTACGAGAATGTACAATGTCTAGATGGGTGTGGCAGTTTCAAACAGCACATATCACAAAGCTACCTACGACAAGTGTACATAAAGAACTGCTTATATAATGTCATCACTAGACGGATGGACTAAACACGACAACAAGGGCATCAATAAAGTACAAGACAATGTGAAACGACGAAGCAATCACACTGTCGTACTATCCACATACGAACAGGACATCTTAAACTGATATTCGGACACCTTAAATTGAAAAAGGTATAGTGTCGATGGGAAACAAGTTGCTAAATTCCGTTTCAGATGATTCACGTGTATGGTGCTCAAGTTCGAATCCTTAATAGGTCAGGCACCAAGTGGTAGTTCTCAGCCTCTTCAGTGGTGAATAACACAACAACATTGTTCTAGAAACATAACAAACATGACAGGTGCGCCCTTCGATTGGCTGCGCTACATTTCCTCCCTCTTGGATTTATTTTGTTTTGATGAATACTACATAACAACTGCTCGAAAAGTCTAGTTGCGGTCTCAGTTAATGAGTTTCAAGCATGATTTGCTCGGCACTTTATCTTTTACGTCCTCGTTGGCCCATTTCGAATTCCTACTCAAATGAAGAAATTGAAGCGCGGCGGCTGTCAAGCGCCGCTTAGTCGCACACTCCCATCGAAAATGACTGTGCCCTCGTTAGTCAGCAAGAATGTCATGTGGCTTTTCGCAAAGATGCTAGACTATAGTCTCCACATTATTGCTGGTGCATTTAAACACGTGTCCAGTTATCGTATAGCCTTCTTATCCTAACTGATATTTATCTATCCTCACAAAAGGTGATTTATTTTAGACAAGCTACTTACTAATCAGCCAGAACATTTTGCCCTAAAGCCCACAGTACCTGTTTCCACTGGTAATCACTCCATGATCCTATGCTGCCATTTTGAAACTCTATTTGTCTGCAACGGCAGAATAGCATCTCCACTGTTGAAATCATTCAGAAGACAGAACGAACTATCGTACAAATCCAGAGACTCAGCGGCTATTAAGTATTACACCAACTTCATTGAAGCGGAAGTCAAACGCCTCTCTGTGTCGTACGCCTCCCGGTTTCTGCAATGTAACAATAGTAAGCGAATTCAGCAAGATATCAAATTGTTGTGTGGGTCCAAATCCAAAACTCCGGATGTTACAACGGATTTAGCGGGTTTTAATGCAGCATTTATCCACCCATCAGGCGATGCCATCACGGCATTCGATCTGGATGATGCCGCTTAAGTAGAGACCGTTTCGAAAGAAGAGACTTTTGAGCTTTTGCGTACCGCGAAAACCACATACAGTATTGGTCCCGATGGTCTTTCCTCTTCCCTTCTGAGATATGGAGCCTATTCTCTCAGTGGAACATTCGCATCATTTGTGAACACTTCCGTACTAACCTGCTCCATACCAAACTGCTGGAACCCAGTAACAGTTGTTCCCATTCCCAAATCCTCCACTTCCAGCGTTTTATCCTAACTCTTCCATCCCATCACTTTTACTTATGTTGGATTTAAACTAGCAGAACACGTTGTTCTTACGCTCATTCAGTCCTCACTTGATGTCCCGTATGATCTTCTTTAGTTTACCTATAAACCAAAAAGATGCACGATAGATGCAGTTTCCTCACTTGCACATAAAATTACCAAATCCTCTGCGAAATCTGTACTTTGTGTTTCTGGACTACTCATCTGCTTTCTCTTCTATTCCTCTTCGCCTTCTTCTTCGTAAACTGGAGACCTTTGGTTGCCCTAGGCAGTTTTTAGATTGGCTTTCCGATTACTTCTCCAGGAGTACTCAAGGTACCAGCTTCGGTCGGAAGAAATCCAAACCATTGGTGAACAGTTCCGGGGTACCTAAAGATGGAGTTCTTTCCCCATACTTATTTTCTGCGTATAATAGTGACTTGTCTGCTAGCGCCCCTACTTCTCTCTTCAAACATGCCGACGATGTGGTTTTATGTAAGACCATTTCCGATTCTTCTGGTCTTTAACAATTTTCTGTTACATCCAGCCTCCCTCTTAATCCCTCCAAATTTTTCGAATGTCTCTTTACCTTATCACGTTCTTCTTTCCGACCTAAATCGGTATCGATTGGCTTTGAACCAGTATCCCGGGTAAGCTGTATTTAATACCTGGGTTTTTTCAATGCTAATCTTCATTGGGCCTTTCGCATTCAACATTTCGTCAGTAAGCTTCGAGGACTTTCTTTTCATATCCCTAAACCTCATCAGTTTTGTGTTCAACAATCGATTATTTCCAAACTCTAGTAGTAGTGCATTTTACCCATTTTACTTTATTGTTTACCTGTTGTTTTTCCAATCTCCTAAAGAAAGATTGTAAACTGCTTCGACTTGGACTGACCATGGTTATCCACGTCCCTTCAGTCGCGTTGGAAGAGTTGGTAACTAACCTGTGTGAACGTCATTTGGACGCACGTGAAAAGTTAGTAGATCAGATTCTTGCAGACTCCACACAGATTTAACCTCCTGTTGTTCCCATCTGTCAACTAAATCCCCCTCGAATAAACATATATCGTAACTTTACGGTACCCTCATTAACACGTTTTCTAGTTAACAAAGAACAGGTTTTCACATGCATTGTTAACAGTTCTAGGAGTTACATGTTTTTTATCCCTTTCTCCAATTGGTATATTTTTATGCAAAATGTAGGCTTTATGTCTACAGAAGTTATGACAAAAACACTGGCAATTATCCCAGTTATTATGTTATGACACTGATCAGTGGGGTGACATGTCTTTAGCTTTAATTAGGTAACTCCTATGGCAATGACAAAACCACTTAACTTTCCATCATTGTGGTGATTTAGACCTGAGATCTGGGCTTCGAGCCGTACTGCGGCCACTGAGCTTTGGGGTAAACGGCTTGGCTTTTACTTAGCTCAAAATGATTGTATTGTATTATATGTGACTTGTGCAGGCGACTGTGCCCACGTTTCAGTCAAAAATGTGTTCACCGTTACAGCGGAATAAAAAATGAAATGAAAATAATATACGACAATGATAAAACTTAAATAGGTGTTCATCTTTGTATGTTTTAAATTAATTCGTTATGGATCCTCACCGTGTCAGTGAGAATGCGAGTCAAATAGGGAACCGTTGAGTTGCAGTAAATGTTTATGCGGGAGGGTAAGCAGCGAAAATTGGATCGGGTTGAAGCGTAGGAACGGTAAGCAGATAAATCGGGATTGAGTGGATGACTGGGATCATTGAGTATCTTTTGAGCGAAATTATCGCATGAAGTGATATGCAAATTACACAATTTTGTGATTAAAGTGTTGAAAGGAATAAGAGAAACACGGCTGATAACCACCAAACCGCGACGTAGAGTAATGAAGTCCTTTCTAAGTAGACCAGGGAAAATAACGGACGAACAATAAAGTATGATAGGAAAAATGCATGGATAAACAAGGGAACACAGTTTCATGCCTGACGCGAAATTGTCGTAGCTTGAAAAGATAAGCGACACAGTCTACCAACACAAGCAAGCACACGAGAAGACCACTGTAGATTGCTATCTATGGTAATTCTTAGGTATTTCGTGGTGTGTTCTGGTGATGGGTAAGGAATTGATGACTGAGGGATCCAGGTGGTGTTCGGATCGGAAAAGACTAAAAATGCATTCAAAGCATTTAGAAGTATTCAGTCGGAGACCGGATTGGGTCGAAAATGATTGCACTTGCAACAAATTGTCGGAAAATGATTCTCTGTCCAATTGGTTTGAGATGGCTTGACCTACGACCACATCGTCCGCATACTTGAAGGTCTTGGCTGGTGGGATTGAGGGTTTCTGGTTACCACAAGTGAATGGTATTTATCCTTTATACCGTCTCTCACACAAAAGTATGTCATAATACTATAAAAGACGCACATAGTTACCTCGTATTGTTAATGTTTGTCTCATCGATGAGCAGAATACACGTAGCATACCTAAAATCTAAAAGAAGGAAGTTTAAGTTTTAGCTAGTTCGTACATCACTTTTAGCATATCCAGAGCACACGCAATATCCATTCCCAGAACCAAAAGAGAAACAAGAAGAGATGAGCATACGGAATCAAAACTCGATAGAGTAAATGAAAAAACGGACAGTATTATCCGATCATTAACGTACAGGTATAGGTTGTGTGAAAAATAAAACTACCATTTCGAAAAATCGTGAAAACTCACCCCACCGTCCTGTGACTTCAGTTGTCTGCATACACGATGTCGGTTCATAATGAAAACTCCGTATGCCGGTGTGGGTAGCACGACTGCTCAAGGGCTTTCAAGTAACGTGGATTGTCCAAAGTTCCGCTTCAGGCGGTGCTCAACTGATTGCACAGAATGTTTGGTTTCATACAGGACTATTCGGCCGTAAAGAACACCGTTGTTGATATGGTGATGTAAGTGCCACTAGCGGAGAACAATATGGTTTTTACTGTTTAAATTAAATGAAAACTTCATCCGTGCACTACGCCTCATGCCATTCGAGGGAGGATTCGGAGTAGTAGCGGTCACCATATTACAACCAGTTCACTGTTCGAAATGAATCTGGTTCGACCGGACTGAATGAACACAGCTCTTCCGCATTTCACTCACGCATAGGTGGTATCAAAATCTTTAGTTTAACTCAAGTAACCTCACATTCGCCGGTAAGGTAACTGTACCTGGTAGGTTGAATCACCTATCCGTAGAAACTTCCAAGCTATTACTTTTGTTTGTTAGGAGTTTGGGACATTTTGTTTATGGTTGCCAAATTATCATTTAACACAAAAGTCTTAATCAGGATTCCTCGCGTTTTACGTATAAATCGATTTAAACAATTGGTTTTTGATGCGTCACTGGGTATCACCGGAGCTTCCTCAAGCGGCTGTGAGCACAAAATCGGAAAATTTGATCTGGTTAACAACGCGTTCATGAAACGAAACGAGCTGATCCTTATCGGAAAGTACAGTTACTTGAACTCCATGGAAATGTGAACAGCATGTTCTGGGATGACCCGGGTCACTCCTGTGTGAAAAGAATGAAAATAGGATCTTATGCCGCGACAATTTTCATCAATTTCCAATCACACGTCAACCACTCCTCTCCGCAGGATCTGGCCTTTATTTTTTCATATTTTTTGCATACGATTAGAAAGACACGGGACTCAAACACTTCGGATCATCTGGACTAAAACTTTCAACAGAGGTTGACAAATGACAGTCGTGTGAGCACTTTGGTAGCCATCTGTGCTGTGCACACGAATCAACACAATCAAAACAGATCTTATCATACAAGTGGATAAAAGAATTGTACGATCATTTTCATAAGTTGATCATGAGGTCGTTCAGAATGTCAACTGTTGACCAGTCTGAGTATTACACATACATAAGTACAGATCTAAACTAAGAAATACTCCTCCTCCCCGGGTCCACGCCATCTCTGTCAGACAGTTGTCGGGTCCTGACCACAGTTCGACGGGGAATAGACAGAGAACTCAACGAGACTGCTTAGTAATGCGAGCAGATTGGAAACTGTGCAGGTTCTTTCTTGTTCTTAGACGATCTGCTTTGGGGCATATGGTAAGTGTGGAAGTGTGCTCATAAGCGTGAGCTCGAGCACACGCGTATGTGAGTGTGCGTGCGTGCGTGCGTGCGTGCTCGNCTCGTATCAAAGGGTGTAAACTGTGGAATAGAACCACACCACTCCGCGCTACGCCAAACGAAGTTCAATTGAATGAATCCCCACGCCACCGATGTCAAGTTTCGAGCGATAAATCATCATCGTCGTCGTAAAACCGCGAACGGTCCTCGGGAGTTTGCACACTTACCTTCTTGTGAGGTTGGTCCCACTTCAACCCACCCCTGCTTAGACAGACCACGGAGTGCGCGAGTGTGTGTGAAACGATGAAAATCGAAAGCGAATCTACAAATCCGATGTGCGATATGCACTGGGGTCAGCGATGTGAGTGTCAGTGGCCACCGAACCGTCAACGACCGCGTGGATTGTCAGATCGACTCATCACACACACACATACACGCCATCGGTTCCATTCGAAATCGTTTCTCTACGAAAACTTCGGACTAATCGAACATGTTTTTACTCACCGTATAGCTTAACTATTGATCTAACAACGCTCGTCGTTTATAGGTTGTCAGAGACGTTCCCAGAACCCGTTTTAGGTAGTGTATACGTCAAAATAGAAGGTGGTGGAATAACATAAATCTGTTTTGAGTGTAGCTAGACTGTTGCTCAAACACGTTCCTAGCGTGTTGTCTCACTTTCCTTTCCAAGTTAACTCTATGCCACATGCAACAACAGCGTCATTTCACTCGATGATGAAGCGCAGTCAAATGAGTTGCGTAGTTGGACCTGCAGACGAAAATGAGAATGTTCAACTCCAATTAACTGCTTTGCAGTTCAGTGAACCGTTTAACGTTCACTTGATGAGTGATATATATGTTTACTCTCCCTCCCCTCCCCCCACACACGCTCCAGATTCAGAAAGCTAAAGAAGAACTGAATGCACTAAGATATCTGACTTGTGCTTTACACATGCTTCAACGAAGTCTCTTGCACAGGTGAAACAACAGAGCCGACCTAAATTTTTACATTTGACCAGACTGGTTTGTGTCAAATGGAGTTTGATCGATTGGGAAGAATATTAAATGGATGGAAAAAGGAGGCAGTGCAATTTAGTTCGATAAACGTTTTCAGAAGCTACTCAATATTTTTTGGGGGTGGGTGGGTGCTAATGAAGAAGATAATAATAATAATAATAATAATAGGAATTTTTGTATAAAGATTTATAGTAGTAACGCTAGTCGTACTGGCATCGACAGCGACAACATACTTTAGTAGTTGAGGCCATAGGAACCAAAGGAAGCAATGACTTTGCAAATTAAACCTAAAATGACTTTTGGCTTCAGAAAGCATCAGTAATCGACCATAGATAAATGTAAAAATATACCAACGGCAGCAACTATTTGCGTATTCGCGCGCCAACGATGGATTACAATATGACGGATTTCCTGGACAAAACTCATTTGAAATAGGCTGGGTTTAGCCTAGCACGAACCCAAGTAAGCTGCATCAGTTTGTGGTATATATATATATATATATATTGAGTCTATCTTTTGAGGATATTTGTTAGAAATGAGGGACTGATCCAACTGACTGATCCAACTTAATTAAACGAGACGGCAGGTACGCAGTATGCCATCTAAGTTCATTCTTCCAGCAAACGATTCATTCAACAAGCTGTTCATGACATGGAAAGTGCTAAACAGGTACAAAACTTTAGCGTGGATTCACATCAAGTACATAGCAAGCTGTTCGTAAATATTCTCCGACGTTGTGGAAAGAGTTCAAATCAGGTAGCATCAACTTGTGTAACTGATGCAGTTCACTCTCATCGGGTTTGCGGATGACTGGCTTTTCTATCCTTTTCGAGAGAATTGACTAATCCAGTGTTTTATTCATCCGTATTTGCATCATTCTTCCTTTGTCAGTCAATCCGACAGAAGTTTTGGTAGGCCGTTCTTTAAGTTCAGTGTTCGTTTTGCCCAGGATAATCAGATCAATCGGTTACCAAAATAACGTTTTTTCCGCTTCTAACTTTTTAAATTCACTCAGGGTTTATTCCGTGATTGCTCTAGGACATGCCTAAAAAATGCCATCGTACAAAATTACAGGGTCTTTCTGTGAGAACGAAATAAAAGCTAGCTCAGCTTGAACATATCTTGAGGCTTACAAGAATGTTCTACAGACACGTGCACGAACATCAATATACCTAGACTAACAGAAAGGGAAACGGGGACTGCGAACTCGACTGATAATAATTCAACAGATACTAACAATACAAAGCTAAACCTAGTTCTCGTCCCCAAAGTGCACATATCTTGGTGTTCCAGACTAAATCGGACAATTCACGGCCGAGGTCAACGAAAGCCTAATCTTTGTTCTTTCCCATTCATAACTTGATAGTCGGAGGAACTTGACTACCATTAAAGGCACTGTTCCCCAGTTCGAGGTGATTCAGGAATTGTGATCTGGAACTATAGAATCCTCATAGGCGCATTGCGGAAGCCATAGATCACCGAAGACGAAAACACTAGCATTCGGGAACTGGATAGAAACCCCAAACCCAATCCGTTATAAAAACCAAGTGCTACCAGAAATTAGCATGAACCGATGATTACGGGAATTCAACGCCCCAATTCAAGTCTAATTGGCGATGTCTCTTTGCCCGGTAACGAAACGATAACAAATCGTTGCTAGCATTTCCAAATCAACGAATTTTTCATAAATTTCACAACGCACTGGCCCTCTTTACGAACACGGTCATTACGCTCTGGTAGCAACTTCGCTTTTTTGTATTTTGAGAGGAAGAACAGTAGGAAAATATTACATCGATTATATCCTATGCGGACTTCTAGCTATATGATAATGCAAAAGAAATCCCTGCAAGATAGACTCGCGGTAAACCCTGGGAGTTTCTGAATTGAGAACTATCCTCTATCTGGATGACACAAATGAACGACGTAATTGCGGGGCCATCAATATCACATCACCTCGCTTGCCTTCGCCACGCATAACCGTCCACCAAAGAGCGTTTGGAATATGAAAGCAACAAAAAGACATCATATCACATAATGAAAGCGTTTCATTGAACGTATACGCTGATACATGTGTAGTAGTATGGTCGTGTTATCTGTCTGTTCGGTTATGCGCACAGAAGTAGGCAAAATTGGATGAAAGTGCAGGTAATTGGTGGCGGTAGTGGTGGTTGGCTCGCGTAAGTATCAAATGGGTTTGTTGACTGATGTATGCATTGGCCAATAATTCAGCCTCAAGGGGCTAGAGAAGGGAGGGGGCAGAACCAAGTGGTGATGGTGTGGATTGTGTTCATTCAACCTTTTTTATGTGTATAAATATATGTACATTCGAAATATTGTACCAAATGTAATGTGGTCAAACACACGCACACGCCTGCATACATATGTGCATGCCCGATAAGTTATCGAGATCTCTGACAAAACACAATGGAATGACAAAATAAAGTCGTATCACCATCAAGTAAGTGAATGAGTGATTGAGGCTGAGGAAAATGAACGTTGTTTGTTCGTGTGTGTGTGTGTGTGTGTGTGTGTGTG
>UZAN01040385.1:50659-61398 GCA_900618425.1 Echinostoma caproni | reverse complement strand
TAGTAGTAGAAGGAAATCAACAGATCAGGCTCATTCTCGGAACCGATTACAGATGGGAAACAGAGGATGTAGATTCACATGAAATCAATATAAAAATATCAACAAACAAGTCAATCTGTCCCGTTACGTATGCATGTATGCGTGCAGGAGACAGAGATCGGGCTTACCGCATGGTCTCAATTAGTCCACCTGTTGAGGTTCACTTCCATTAGTTGTGCGTTTGAATGGTTTTCGTGCATCGGGTTTGTTCCACAACACAACTGAGCCAGATTTGGAAAACCACTGGATACAAAATCACATTGTTCTTCTCTTTTCCGTCTGCAAAATTGCTTGCATTTGATCAAAGTATGCACACCGAGAGAGAGAGCGCGCGTGCTCGCGAGCAAGAGAGTATGCAAAGGTTTGAGATGACGCCATGGAGACAAATTTTTCAGATGCATTCACAAACCTTTACATAAAATGGTTCAGAAAGACTTGAAATTGTGGTCCCTTGTATGGTTGTTCACTGTTTGTGTCAAGTAATGGGACCTGATTCAATTCTGGTCCACCGCGTAGAAGAAAGTACCAGGTGTTCCAGCACATCCATTCACCACGAGCGAGGATTGCAGCTGTTGTTGTTGTTGTTGTTGTTGTTGTTGTCGGTAGTCTGGCTGATCCGAGTAAGTGGTCATATCCGTGGCCGATTCGCCCAGCCCGGGTAGCACGAACCGGGGCGGTAATTCATTCGATATGCTTGTGGTTAACTTGAGTCCGGAGAACGAAGGTGTCGGTGCGGGAGACGAGGATGGACACACGGATGTCAGTGATGAGACGGGAACAGTGTCGGGACCAACCGAGAGCCCATTCGCATTTGTGACTGTAGCGCCAAACCCGGTTGGCAAATAACTAAACGGGAGATTTGGAACCGATAGTGAACTGCTTTGATATACTGGTGGATGAATATGGGAAGGTGCATTTCGTAACTGCTCCAAGCTGTCAGGAGAAGTCATTGAATCTGAATAAGGAACACATCCGTTTTGTAGTATAGGATAATTTACACTGGTGTAGAACGATTTCAGATGAAAATTGAATAGCCCTCTGGCAGTCATCGTGGACCCATCTTCGTTCGGTCCGCCTGATGGAACATTCTCACCAGCTGCGGATTGCTCCTCACCAAACATAGTTGATCGCGTAGCCATGAGGTTTTCATGAATGTTAGAACAGTTTACCCCTGAATCCATGGGAAGACCGTGAAAAGTTGTTCCACTATGTGGTGGTGGTGGTGGTGGTGGTGGCGGTGGGAGTAAAGAAGCTCCGGGCATTCCGAACGTGGATCGAAGTGATGGAAGTAAGGGAGGACAATAGGGTGAAAATCCATTCCCATCCGAGGATAGATAACCATTTGTCGTATCTTCGGGACCACTGTTCAGTGGAGCAGAGAATAGTTGATTCTGTCCCACTCTTCGTCTTAATCGTTTTGTTAACGGTCGCTTCGGATTGCTTGTGGAAATCAGTTGATTAACCTCGATGGAGTCAGCACCATTTGGTTCGGTTGAGCCAATGCTAGTCGCACTGAGACAATTGGATTTTTCCACTTGATGGGAATTGAGCATGAAGTTTTCTGTGCTTGTAGTTGCCGAGTCTGAGGTAGTCACTGTCATGTTGGCTTCAGCAGAATCGGTATTATTTCCCGAAGACACCTCGGTTCCGTCCACTTCCCCTCGATGCTCCTGACCATCTCCCAGTTCCGATCGAACTTTTTCGGTGCGCGGTTCTCGTGTGCTTAATGGATCAAATTCTTCCGGGTCATCCATATCTCCTTCCCCAATAATCTCGTCTTCGTCCTCCTCTTCAACTTCCTGATCTCCATCGGACAGATCATTGTTCATACTGTCATCTAGGGTACTGTCCCCGGTCGGTGTCATGGAAGCACACATGTGTGGGTTGAGTCGTTTTTGTTTTTGACGTCTATTACAAAACCAAACACGTACTACTTCCTTTTCCAGACCCAGTGCCCCGGCAAGTTGAACGATATCTTGTGCAAGTGGTTTGGGCTGCCTAGCGAAATGTGTTTCCAATACACCTTTTACTCCGACCTCTATACTGGTGCGTTTCTTTCGTTTTCGACCTTGGGCCGCTATTTTGTCCAAATTATTCGCCGTCCCCGTCGAACAGTCAGCTTCGTGTAACCATTTCTGTAATAATGGTTTTAGTTTGCACATATTTTTGAACGAGAGTTGAAGCGCCTCAAACCGACAAATTGTTGTCTGACTGAAAACGTTCCCGTATAATGTGCCGAGAGCCAGACCCACGTCTGCTTGTGTATAGCCCAGTTTGATTCGGCGTTGTTTGAACATTTTGGCGAACAATTCCAGATCGTCAGCAGAAGGACATTCAGAACCAGGTGCAGATCCGCCCGTCGTTCCACCACTGGCTGCAGCTGCAGTTGCCGCTGCGGCTGCAGCAACCGCAGCAGCGGCAGCCGCCGTTTGTAAATAAGCGGAGGTCGGAGAAACACAATCCATTTCACGAAAAACATTGGAATCGTGCATGGGTGGACTGGTCGTGTGATACGCACTGCTAGTCGTTAGGGGAGTGATTGACTCTCCCAATGGATTGATCAAAATTGATGGAAATACACCACTACCAGCGGTGGTGCTGGTGCTGGTACTATTGGTAATAGTTGTAAGGGAGTGACCGGTGCTATCATTGCCAAGGTGTAGGGTTGAACAGTGGGCATCTGGAGGTTGTATATGCTCACCCATCGGTAAAAGTTGCATCAGTGAAAGGTTATTTGGTCCATGGTTGTTGGAAGATGGGGTTAAATACGGATTAGAGTCAATCCCTGTGAGAGCACTCAACGTCACATTGTTTGTACCCAATGTAGTATTGGTCAACAGATTATCTGAGGAAAGCGTCAACTTGATGCGCGGATCAGAATCCATGCCGGGGCCTGACAAGCTTGAATAGATAGGAACACATGAAGATGCATGGTATTGTTGTGCTGATTGTGGACGATCATCTGTGTTTGACATCAGATACGGCACGGATTCAAACTGAAACGAACTGCGATCCTGTTCTTCGCCGGTGCTCTTATTGGTCAACGGAAGAGGGTGCATGTACAGCTGCATTTGGCTTTCACCTATATCGAAAGGATTGCGAACCACTCCGTGCGGCACAGAATCTTCGACAATTTCATTTGATGCGTACAGTCCGGGGGAATTGTCACGACTGGTTTGTGGCACAATTGTACGATTAGGGGCAACATCAAGCGGATTGAATGCCCCCATAGAATTACGGCCGTTGGAAATCGCGTCATTATGACCTAAGTATGTCACCGGCTCCCGAGCCATAGCATCCCCTCCGATTAGCCCATTTGAACAATCTGGTTTCATCATACGATAATAGGCAATTCCGTTGGATAGATTGTCCCATGAGACAGAGCGTGTTGCATTTTCCGCATCCGTACGAAATGGCTGACCCCATGAATAACTCATCACATCGGTCGGTGCAAAATAGGACTCACCACCACCACCACCACAACCACGTGCTAGGGGGATAGGAATATCTGTATCATCCATCGTTTTTCTCTCCGTATGGGTTGAACATGCCGAGTAGGACAGGCTGGTCGTTAAAGGTTCTTTGTCCATCGAACAAGGGATCTCCAGATTCTTTGACGATTTTGGTGAATAAAGTTTTCCAGTCTCCGATAGGGCTTTATCCTCACCGTGAATTGTCTCGTTCAGGAGTGCCCTGGCCTCTGAACCAGGACGTGGTTCGATGCTTGGGGACGGAGCAGACAGGGTGGCAATCGAACTGAATGCGTTGGATTGAACACAAGCGCTCAGGCTGGTAGACAACTGTGGATTATAGCACACGTTATTCATGGAACATGAGCTTAGCTCCGGTTTGGATAATTCCATTTGATTTGCGGTGGAGTAGTACATGTGACTACTATCTTTTTCCTGGTCTTCCCGATTCGCAATCGATAGAATTGAACCGGGCAAGGAAAACACAGTTGGGTCCAGTCCACAGTCGGTGGGCTTGCAATCACTGGCACCTGGTTGAATTAGGGAGGTGGGTACAATTTGGGTAGTGCTCGTGTTATGCTCATTGTTGTTCGAGCTTACTGAAGAGCAAATGGTGGTTATTGTGTTTGAGGTTGTTACGGCGGGATTTGGGGTAGCGGTGACATTAACGGTCTCGATATAATCCGGATTCATCTCACATCCAATATTACCCAATAGTTGACCTGGCGTGTTACTTTTCGTACACTTCTTCATCATGTTGTTCGATAGGAGAGATGTTGCATTTGACAATGTAAATGGACGTCCCAGGTGGCTGTTAATGAGTTCATGGTCCTGGTGATCGGGCAGTTGGTTTTGAACGTGCAAATGTTGGTGCTGGTCTTGTTGTTGCTGATGTTGTTGTTGTATCGAGTGAGAATCAACTGAAGTCGGCGTGCTTGAATGTAACCCACCGTTCTCATTGGAAAACCCAAGAATCCAATCGTTTGTGGCCCCGGGAAATTCGTGAGTGGGGAGCCCGAAAGGAAGTGCACCCGGTGAGGATATATTCCGGGTTAGGTGACCCACCGAGGAGGAGGACTGAAGCGCTTGTTCTGTGCATGTATAGTCATATTGCATGCCAGAACCTGATGGTAATGGAAACGCATTCTGTGTGGTATTCAATCCGTAGTCCGCAGACGGCGGGAATGTTCCAAGTGAAGGATTGTCCTCGTAAGAGTTCCGATAGGATTCGTACATGTTGGTCGTGTAGTTAGGCACTTCGGAAAAAGCCGAACCGCCAGGAGTGGATGACGATCCCTCTAATGACGACCGTTGTTGTTGTTGCTGCTGCTGCATTTGTTGCTGTTGTTGTTGTTGCTGCTGCTGCTGTTGAAACTCGCTGTGTGACAAAGCCAGAATGGCATTTTTCAAGTAATCTGTTCCAAAATCCAGTCGTCTTTCCGAAGCACAATCCACAGTGGTCATATCTGACGGAGCCAGTACATCAGTCCAATCCAAGGGTACTGAATTACTATCAGACATCTCGCGACGATCGTCCATCAGAAGGGACCTGGTTGCGATTGGAGTGGAGCTCTTGTTATGCTGACGCGATCGATGCTTCTGACCGGTCGAAGTTCGTTTGTTGCTGCGTCCTGTGGTATTGGGGCGTTTTCCTCCAGGATCTGGTTGACAGGCCAATACAGATGTGAGTGCGGATAGAGGGGAATAATCCGGTGCAAAGGAGCAGGCATTTTTTAACAGAGATAACGGTGTCTGTTCCGTATATCCATGACCGGATTCAGTCGATTTGCCAAAAACATATCTTGTCGAACTGGGATCCGGGAAATGCCCGTCCATCTCGTTCATGCGTACCATCAACCGATCGATTCCATGCACAGATGGTGTATTGTTAGTTGGGTTTGTATTGAACGGACTCAATAGACTTTGATTCATTTCCGGGTTCATTGAGAGTGAGCACGCAATCGTATATGCAACAGATGTCTATCTGATCAGTGGAATGTTTGAATTTGAGTTAAGATAGTCTGTCGGGTACGATCGATTACTTCAGATTGGAGTCATCCGGGAAAAATGGGATAATTGGTTTTGGCACAGATGAATTCAAATGCACATGTATACACAGGATGATGAAAATTGATAATCCAGAACACAGTTGGACGTAATGAATTTCTACTCGTTTAGTAGCTGTTATTTGTTAACCAGCTACCTCATATCAGAACAGTTTTGTGTTGAATGAACTGGAGGATTGTGTACGTATGCATTAGCTTATGCTGCATTGTATGTTGGTGTCTCTGTGTGTGTGTGTATGCATGTACCAGCTCCTGCTTTCTGTCATACGCATGCCCACAGTCCTTGCTCCAGACCACCCCAGCCAGGTACGAATGCTATAGCCGTTGACACCACCACCACCACTATCACCAATGCCGCCGCTATCATCATCACCACCACCAACGCCATCGGTATCCCCGGCGTATTCTGTCACACATACAGCCAATCGTATATCGGTTGACACACCGTTTTGTCTGCCACTGTACTCGGAACCGTTAATGTAAAGAGAACATACTCATGCACAAACATTCACATAACACGCCGCAGGCATCACATCTCTCACTCGCCTGTTCACGGAGCGATGTGTATACGCTGAACACGCACACACTAGCGCAAACAGTCTCGCATTCTTGACCAATCGCATTCAACGCGCTCATCTCAATCCTGACCAATCAGAACGAAGCAAACAATACCGACTGGTCTGCTCGGTCTCCGCGCCTCACACCAAGTGGTGGCAAACACGAGCACTGGAAAAACAGCCTGTATGTGACTTGCATCCTATCGTCGTTCATCCGTTCATTCCTATGATCGAGTTGGATAGAGTTCGGTGTGGATCAATAAGAACAGAGCAAACCCGTTCTTAGCGGAAACAATTTGATCGATTCAATCTTTCAGTTTAGTTGAATTGGTGTGAGTCGTAGTGTGCGTCCATACACTGTTATATACCAAGGCATGCACGCACGTGCGCACGTTCGATTACCGGCAGAATACCCATTCACGAACATCGGCTCGTATATGCTGGATGTTGAGCAATTCAGAACTTTCGGTGTGTGCGCGTGCGCATTTGTCTGAGATTCCCTGCGTAATTGGGATTTCTGGGCATTTTACTTAGTGGGATTGAGATCACGAGAACAAGCATTGTTGTTCAGGCTAGACCGGTTTCATATTGATCTCAACGAGAGAGTGTCGAAGTTCGCTTTCTGGAATTGGAGTGTCGGTTTGTAGTTCGCGAATAGCGCGATACGGCGGGAGATTTCGTTCCAGATTGTATGAAAATGAGCTATAAACAATTAAAGTTTTTACTCACGTGGATAAAAGTTACCCGTGATTGCTGCTCTTCAAATGGCGTCGCTGTGAACTGGAGTGATGTGGTTGAAAAATTTAAATTATGCGTTCCCACTGGGGCACAGATATCTTCATCATTAACTTAATTCTGTTTTTTATTCAATATCGAAGAGAGAGTTTACATGATGTTACTATATATACATTATATAAATATAATATATATATATAGTATGTATATATTATATATATAGTATATATATATTATAATGAGTAGTGTATGAAGGATTCGAAAACAATTCCCTGGAAGCACACGATTTTGGTTTTGCGGTTCTTGTCGCTCCTCAGGAATGAGAATCCGGTAATCTGCTGGCCTTTCATTCAGATGTATATATATATATATATATATATATATCATTAGGCCATATATGCTATCGAATATGAATTTAAACTAACCTACTGATTCGTATACAGATAACACCGATGGAAACATGACAAGCGGTATTCCGTATACATAAAATAATTGATGATTGAATGATGGCAAAATTTCCATGAAAGCATACAACTGATTCGGCCACTCACCACGCATGCGTATCCCTTCCTCTTTTACCTAAACATTCACAATTCACAGAGCCTTTTCACTGTGGACAAGTAATTTTATATCACAAAGGTAAAAATATACTGTGGTGGAAACTCATATTATTTGATGCGCTCATGTTTCCGTGGGTTGCTTATTGATGGGCAACCGGGATTCTCCTCACAAGCAGTCCAGGAAGGTGAGCAGTTAATACGGAAAAACCAACTAACTGGTGATCTGGAAATCATCCATCAGATGGCAGGCTGTTGCCTATAGGGTGATCAAATGGTAAAGGCCACCAAATTAGCGCTTTGGAGGACGTGTGTTCGAATCCAATCACCATTGCCCAACTTTAACCATTCTTTATATTTTGTATGGCAGCCATCTGATTGATCGCTTATCCCTTTCTGAAAAGTGTATCATTATATATTCATTAAAAAGATACAAAAGATAAACGGTATTTATTTACAAGCGTACTTGTCTTGTGGTGCACACTATATCTTTTCAATTTAAGGTGGCCCCGTGGTATTTCCAGTTTCTATTCTTTGTCCATCTTGCATTGATAGGGAGAATTCGTAAATGGTAACATGTATGAGTGAACTGAATACACGTTAGTCAACAATCTCCTGGCCCTAGTCAATTTTTATTATCTTATCCCGTACGACTCTAACAGATTTTAATTTTTTTTTTCCATTTAATTTCATTTTATTGAATATACAAAGATATAGTTTTCAGGAGGGGGTAAGCGGCCAATCAAAGGGCTGCCATTCAAAACACAATGGAGAAAGTCAGGCGGTGGTGGCGAGATTCGAACATCCATCCCCAGGGTGATAATTAGGTAACGTTACCACCGGGTCACCACCACATATATCGCACTATATAGGTGATTTCGACAGATCGTCCCTTGACATGGATTTGGGGATTTTTTTCCAATGTAGTTGACAACATAGTTCGCATACTAATCCTTTCAATGTTCTGGGCTGTAACCACCGAAGGGTAGTCATGCCCAGGTACAACCAACGAAGTGACTCCCATATAGAGCAAACTTCGTGAAAAATCACGGGGTAAATTGTTTTCACAATTGAACTTGCAAAAATAGTTCTGAAAAACTAACTAAATTGGTGCACGTTGCAGTATTTTACGCGCATGATAGCTTCTGAGACGAGGTGGACTAACGGATTATTGAACAATATGCACTTTATCCAATGCGCTTTCGAGAGAAACGTGTGTTTGTATACAAATACCTCTTGTAAAGAACGCTATTTTGTCATCTCACAGTAGTGTACTCGATATCTTCCTTGATCGTTCAAGAGCAATGTGATGAATACTGTGAATTTCCGATTTACGGTATTTTCACGTTTGAGAGATGAAGCAATTCACCGACAGCGAAATGCCTTACGAGTTTTGAGTAGATCAGTAGTTTTACCCCGTATACAAATGTTTCCAGAGACTCCCTACTTTGCCACAACTGCGGTATTTGTTTCATTCGGATTCTCTTAAACAGTCTATTGTTGCTGCTAATCGCGTATATACTCTCTGGGTTCTATTTTGTTTATCGCATGCATAGCGATGCAGTCGATCCCAGAAAGCGTTCAGTTATAAGCAGTTCACCGGGATCTTGAAAAGTGAAAACGATAAGCGATGTGCATGGGATTCGAACTCATGTCGTCTGAGCCACTCTCACAGTGAAATCGGTCATTTGTCCACTACCGATAAGCACATGTTCAAAATCTTGTTTATGAACTTTAAACCAACTTTAAGAAATTTACATTTTAATTTCAGTTCGAACATGACTGAATATCTCAATCAATCGTTCTCGGTTTCTTGGTTCGAACCTATTTATTTCATGCCTGACCACTGTTACTTCGTAACCTGCGGAAAATGATTTCCAACGGATTGTGCATGCAGTACTGTCCAAATTAGTTAATCACTAAAAGACAAACATTAGACGTGATATCTGGCTATCTTTTTGTAGTATCAATGCTATATTCAGCACCTTTTATTGCTTACCTCAGTCCGATTGTGAAAAACGCACATTTCAATATCATAGAGGGGGGGGGTGCACTGATTAAGGCGCATTTGGGGCATCAGATAAACCGATCATTCCTTCCCGCTCAACATCTGACAAGTGCAGTTGAGACGTGTTACTGCTTCAGCTGCTGCTATGTGCATATGGGATTAAAAACCATTGTCCAAGGCCGAACCATACATAAACCGAATGTTCTTTCTTGAGTACTTCAACTCAGAACCCCTTGTGGATTACGATTTCCCATCTGGTCAACTACTTAGCCATATTGTTCATCTCTGTGCTTGCTTACGTAGCCAAGGCATTGAGTGGTCTTGGATTGAACGGTATAATCCAGTTCGGGTTCGGGTTCGTGGAGTGGTGTTCGACTATCCTCGGGAGTGAATATGAAGCACACTCGATAAATATACGCCCTCAGGTTTAGATTATGTTGAATCAGACAGGCTAGGCTAAATGGTACAGGTATTGACTCGATGATGGTGGGCATCCATTAGGATTAATGGGAATTCCTCAATAGATGTCCACCACACCGCGTTTGCATTGGATCCACCCGGCTGGTACTAGCTTCCAGCAATAAACGCAATGAGCGATTATGGTGCCTTTGGCTTTTGGCTAACTTAAATATAACCAGTTCTTATACGGTTGATTGAAGATGTGGTTACGAGAAACCATGGTAATCCGGCTACTTTATGTAAGAAGTTGTTTTATCCGGTTTGTTGGAAATAATCAGCAAGTTTGAATACATTGGGATTCGTAGGGATGCTAAACTGACGTGTGAGCCGCTCAAACTAGTCGGGATCTAAACAGCATGCTGCGTGCCAGTATTGTACTATGTGGTGTTCATCCATCAATATGGTGAGATTTTGCATCAGGTTGCAATGAGCCTTGTAATTGATGACAGTTCACTTTCATCGGACCGCACGTGTCTGGTCAGTTATGGCATCGAATTCCCTAGTGTATCCATAGGATAAGTGTTTTAGCGATTTATATGTATTTTGTGTTTGACTTGTAACGCAATCTGGCGCAGTTGAAATCAGTTTTATCTATTCTGAAAATCTTTTATTTTTTTATCCTAAAATCTTGATATCCGCGTGCCATTTCCAGTTGTACCGTTGTCAATTCCATATAAACATATAGGACATGAACCTCATCGGAGTTCCTGGGTTCATTTGCTGTTCAAGCCTCAAATCGATATGTGGATTACCACCATTCAGCCAAAGGATTTCACAGGTTCCTGCTGAGGCGGGGCAAGTGGAAGGGGGGGACAAGGCGATGCTGTGACCATCCACAGCCCCACGAG
>UZAN01040384.1:57689-75509 GCA_900618425.1 Echinostoma caproni | reverse complement strand
TAAACACCAGTCTTAGACTCTGTTAGAAGTGGAGTTTACATCCGCGCTCAGTCACTGTACTGGGTTCCCAGTCCCACTTAACTAGGATCCTTATGAACAGTTCTGTCGTGGGGCAGAGGGAAGAATGGGACGTTGCGAGCCGAGTCAAAGGTGATAGAGGATTAACATGGACTACAGCTCCAAAAACAATGAGTAGATGCACGGGAACTGCTGTTTTTGATACGTAGTCATATCACTCAATGTCTCTAACCATCGGTGACCATAATTTCAAGGTCATNCAAGGTCATCAGCCAGAGAGCTCAACGGGACCTATGTGTCTCCTGGTTAGGGTATTCTTACCCTAATGCCAGGTCTTACTGGGACCAACCCTGGCATATTTTGCATTCAACACTTGCTTCGGTAAACAGCCCACGCCGTAGCAATCTGTTTGGTGACATGAGTAGCACATGCCCCAACCAAAGCAGCCCATGGAGGTCGACTACTTGTTCCGTAGACTACCGCGGTTACCTAGACCTCTGTGCCTAACCTCAGCATTGCTCGTCCGGCTGCCCCACCAGATTCGTGCAATGCAGCGTAGACAGCGGTGTTTGAACACCAACAATCTATTTGTATCCTGCTCCCGTACTGACCAAATCCTGAAGTATGACAGGAAGAGTTGGTGAAGTATTTGTCCCAAATGGTCAAGTTACTGGTAACCATGTATTTACATTTATTTTTGAATTCTATCTTTATTTTTTCATTAGTCATGCAGTTGGAATAAAACTTATGTGAAAAAACCTGGAAATTTTTTAAACATTGTACAATTGAAAGTGTGGGGCATTTTTATTGGCTTTTTGTGAATGATTGCATTTCCTAATCTAGGCTGCGCTGAGTCTTCAACCTATATTCTGCTATTCTGTGCATGAAGAAGAACAGTCGGTTATCTTTGACGCAATATGCTCAATTCGAGGACCGGTTCGGTTTCTTAAAATGATGTTCACTTTTCCGCGTAGAATGTGGTAAACTCGATTATGATATTACAGTTAACATGGGTTTTCCCACAGGACTATCAGGGAAATCAAATGGTGTGGTCTGGTTCGATATATATACACACCTTCAAGAGACTTGGGGAAACGGAACAGCCTCTATTAAAGTTGTCTCTCGGGTAAAATAATATCAAAAAGTCAAAATTATGGTGGAATTTTGTCAAATTTATTTATGTGCTTGAATTGATTGATGCCACGGGCAAAGAACAATCTTGTGGCCAATTTAGAAATCGGTTCAGAGGAACAAAGTATTATTGAGAAACGGTTGCCTAGATAATGGGGGTAAAAAATAATGCGTAAAAAACAAAGGTGTTTGTAGTTAGGGGCGATAGATCAGATCACTGATAGGCTTTTTTAAGAGCGACCTCCAAAAGTCTGAGATCTTGAACTCGCTCGGGCAAGAGCGGTTCAAACGCGTCCTCCGGATCCGCTGGATGTACTTTCTCTCGATACTGTAGGGTCAATTTAGCTAATGGGTGCCCAGCCCATGCACGCCGAACGATCCCATTGGTTACATCCCAAGAGAGCATCCGTCGGGCTTTTTCCAGCGCTTCCGGTGTGCCGTCCAATACGAGACCGAACCCACCGTTCATTACTTCACCCCAGCCGACACCACCACCGTTGTGCAGAGATACCCACGAGGCACCACGCATTGCATCCCCGATCACGTTGTGAACCTAAATATAATGCAGTTTATGGCAATAATTCACTGATTGTTCTCGACCAATCACAGGAAAAATAATAATGGGTTCTTTAAATAGGACCTCGACTACGATTATCGTTTAGTCTGTGACATTTAAGTGCCTGTTTGAACATAGTTTCCGTCATCCTGAACCACTTTCATACGTCTTGTGGGGAATGCCTGGATAAAACTTCCCAGTGGCATAAAATTGGGTTCAAGGTTCTTATCACTTGTCAAGCATGAGTATCTGGTACTCCTCTTCTAAATCATTCTTAAATGCATCTAGCTCATAAAAATATAGTAGAGCTGACTTTCTGAGATGCACAGAGTTAAGGTGTTATGACCTGGAATGCCATACTGTCACAAAAGTTTCCCTAGACGATAAACCGATTCGGTCACGTTTACTAAATAAATGAAAATAACTGTGGAAAATAAGGTCCTATAGGCAAAACGAGCTGTTTTCGATAAAATCATCGACTGGCCATTGAAATTGCACGAGAGCTATTTGTATTCTTCCACATGGTCGCGTTTAAACACTGGAGGCTCCTACTCCTCTGTAATCAGAAGCAGTTCGTTCGGGTTTGAGCTTTACCATGGTCACGAACGAGGTACCCCCATAATAGGCTGTCGTCAGGTCCCAGGAAAAATGAACAGTTGTACAGTGATCAGTTTCGTTTATGTTTGTGTGTTCACAAGGTTAAAAAAAGAACCAAAAAGGTTAAAAGCACCGGACAGGTATTCCGATCTGGTTGGGTCTCGTCCAGTTGTGCCCAAATCCAAGGATCCAACTGATGATCGAACCCGGGATCTCTCACACGATCCGTTAGGCCACCGGGCAGCTCATCAAACCGTCTTTCACTATGTCTGAACACGACAACCCTTCTTGTTGCGAGCATCATAATCTGATCATCTGATCACTAGCTCCCAGAGGGGAGCACCACTCGATTGCAAACATTCGGAATCTGACTACTCGTTATACGAGAGTAGTTAAGAACATTATTTGACTAAATGGTGAATTTTGTCATGCACGAAGCAAACGAAGAGTTAACGGAATCACTAGGACGCATTGCAAATTCATTGCTACCTGACTGTATAAACCGCTCTTCAGGAAGTGACCAATTACAGGGCTGTCATGTGACAGAAAGAGATGGGGAAAAATGAAACAAAACCGGAGCGGAGCGGAACAGTGCTCCCGATCTCAATTGTCACATCTGTTATTTCGGAAATTAGGCGGAGCATTTTACTACATCAGAGTTGAGTTTTCCTTGAAGATGTCGAAAGCAAAACCATGCATTGCGTAGAACATCATATATGTCAATGTTTGATATTAGCACTGCTCGTGAGGCTCAACCAGTTCGGGTTTCGTTTGTTCCATACATGACGAAATTCACCATGCGATTGAATCAGATCCTTCATTACTCTCTTATAAAACTAAAGAGAATTTAGTGTGCGCTAGTTCAATAACATATACACTGAATGATAAAATATGATGACCTTAGGAAAATTGTTGAGCTCGCACTCAAAACGAACCTGCACTTAAAATGTTGGTACGATTATTTTAAACTAAACGGGTGTTCTCATCAGTGCTCACACGTCCACTCAAGTGAGCCGAATGATCTAACCTAGGGCGTCCATTGCCGACAATGAGGTTTCCACCGACCGTACCAATCAACTCTTCCCCTCAACCACACTTGCTTACCGACATGTCGGCACACACGGCGGATCCATCGTAGATGTTTGCTGTCTCCCTGTACGGGCTGTCTGTCCCGCTGACATCGTGGTGATCACGACTAAGCACAACCGGGCCGTGCAACAGTCCTTTGGCAATGGCATCGTTGAAAGCCTCGGCAATCGCCACTCGACCGTCTTCGTCCGAATAGAGGATTCGAGCCTTCAATGTCAAAGAGATGGAGGAAAATATATGGATACATTAGATGGACGGGTTTTGTGCATATTACGAAAAACACATTTATTCATGGTTTCGTCATAAAACACACACGGAGAGAGTGCAAAATGATCCGCGTGAATTTCACTCACCTGAGATCCGACCACGAGATTGTGCCGGTCGGCATTCTTAATCCATCGAAGATTGTCTTCAAACTGTTGCCGAATCGGTAAAGGCAGATCTGCTCGACTGCTCAACCGTTGGTATTGTTCCTCGGCCAGTTTATCTGTCGTGCGTAAATCTTCTGGTAGCCCGGAAGTGCACACCCAACGGAATGGTCCAAATCCCATGGAAAATATGTCACCCATAATATCCTATGAACATGTTTTGAGGAGATGGAGGTAAGGGACGTTGAGAAGTGAATGTAAAACGTGTTTGCAGAAGTTAAAAACGTAGCAGTTTGTACTGTATCATGAAAAATCGGTTAAGATTTTTCGCGAAGACAAAAACAAAAGCTACTTGGTGAAAAACCGGGACGATAACCAACGACTGGTGTGTTGGATCACGATGCTCTACAAGAGATCATTCGTATTTCTGAACGGTCTGCAGTAACCGTCTAAGGGGGATTTGTGAAATGCAGTAGACCATGCGAGACAATCTTCCCGGGGAAACTCATTACTTGCTAAATATCTTAACATACACGTGAATTTGATCACTCAAGTGTTCCAAACGAAACATCTGCTTACGGTTTAAAACTTACCTCCTCTTTCACTGTTTGGATCAATGCATCGAAAAAAAGCGAATGTGAACCTAATGGATAGGTTTGTCCGAGCTCCGGCTAATCGCGTATTCATACGTAAATACTCTTCAAGGCTTCACAGTTCCACATTTCGTTTCAAAGTTTCTACGTGAATCATTGCCGTACATGTGCCACATACAGTGAGACTGGTTTGGATCATCGTGAAATGTTACACTGTGACACTCATCTGCGGCATTTCTCCTTGTCAAAGCCGCACACACCGCTCCCTCTCTGGTCAGATGGGAAAGCACGAACTGTGACGGGCAAATCCGCTCAGGTTCAGATAGAAAAGAGGTTGTTCAGCGTGTATGTGTAGTCGACGAAACAAACAAGGAAAGATCTTGTCTTCACTAGTCATTTAGAAGGGAATCAGACATCACTTGTCAACTAAAAAGAGATGCATTCATAAACAATTTCCGAGATTGTATGACCCAATGAGTGAAAACCAGTTGACCTACTCCAAGCTTTACTGCATCAAAGAAGTGGTGGTCGATATGTGTGTGTCTGGACAAATTTGATACCAACCAATCAGACGTACCGAAATCTCGAGATCGACTTACCTGAACGTATGACGGATACCGAAATTCGCGGATTATGCGCAGCTCCTTCGCCTCCTTTAATTGCTCTTCCGTCGGCTCCAAATCCGCACCGGCCAGTTTTGCTTGTAACAAAAATGCGTTTCCGTAGTCGAAGAAGTACACACCTGCTTTGGTCATTTCATTGATTGCAGCTACCTGAATTGGAGAACAATTTTTCTTGGTTTACAAAATGAGCTGTAGTTGTGGGGAATCAAACGGAAATATGTCCTAAAAAGTCCTCCCGTATCTGTGGATTTGAGCATCCGGCCACTTGTTTGTATATATCCTCTCCCGACTAGTTTAGTCATCCACTACTCTTCCACCAATCAAGTCAGTGAGAATTTCCGAACACATCCTGCTTCGGTACGACTTGTATAACTGTGTGTAACTGTGCGATGCACATCAACACACTGTAAAGCCGGGTATTCTGTGATGGAGATGATTTGAATGAACCTCATAATGAATCATGAAAACGCGGTTTGCCCTTCAAAGAAACAATGCATGTTGATGTAAAAATGTAAATGCTCGGAGATTATTTCTTATTACACATTATTTTTTATTAAACAGTGTAAAAAGGCAACCCAAAAACCATGAAAATTTGGTGTCTATTTATAGCACTCGGTAATCCAAATCTTGGAACTTCAACTGTTGAATTACATAAAGCGCTTATAAAACCAGCTGTGTATTGAATTGAACAAAGGCAAAGCCGTAAATCACACAGTCAAATGGCAATGACACGCTTTGAACTGGAAAAACAGAAAATACCACAAGTATGGAAATATTTTAAAATCTGAAGGGTATTCCAATTTTCTTTGATCGACAATAATAAACATCGTGATTGGTATTTTGATACTTTTGACGATTGTTCGACTGTCAGTCAGTCAGAATAAATGTATAAGCAAATCTAAAAATGTTTGAATTCGTACTCACCTGTACCCGAAGACTGTTCTCGACCGCCTTTCTGAACGTATTACTGTCTTCGCGCATGAGTTTGCGAGCCGCTTCGTAGCTGTAGCCTGTAACAATTGATGCAATGGTCAATATTTTATTGATTGATGTTCTCAGGGGTAGGGGGACTTCAGTGTCAATAAGGCTCATTAGTTCAAGAGATATGTATGATGGTGTTTACCATATACAAGGGAACGAGAGAAAACCTAACAGTACAACTACGGTGATTTTGACCCTTAAGACATAAAGCTCTGTCAAATATGGATTGGTTAGGTGACGTGAATGTATCACACATACCTTTGATTATAATAATACAGGCACTGTGTCAAACAGGGGCACAGAGGTGGTGCACACTGTCAGTGAGTCCGAACAAGAAGAAAACAGCAATGCTCGGTGCTCTTTGTCCACCATCAGACTAGTTCATCGCATGTGAGATGCATTCACACTTGAGGAATGCACGATCTCCCACGGAGTCAGACCCACACCACATCCCCATGTCTGTGAATTCGCAAAGACAAAAGAAGGTAATCTCCAATGCAATGCGCATTGCGACTGTTTTTCATCTCACTTGTAATTAATACTCAGCTGAAATGCGCATCTGCTGGAATTCGACGCCACTACCACCCGTGATATCGGGTCTCATCCTCAGAAGATTGCTGCACTTTAAAAATGCATGACTGACACTAGGAGTGATCGTCATCAGACAGCGATTAGTTTCGTCATTCGCAAATTTTCGGCAGGATCTTGCTGCTGTTGGTGTCACTTTGGCAATGAACGAAATATCTTCGTCTGATAAAAAATTCCAATTCTCTTCCTTTATTTTCAATAAACTATATAGCTGAGCTAGGTAGTGGATTACCCTGTCACCGAATTCGGTCGCTGTGGTGTCACTTGAAAGCCAGACTCTAACTATCCGCCTAGAACTGGCAGCAACCCAACAGTGATTGACGGACAGAGCAAATAAATTCATCTCATTCCTCTCCACATATAGACTTACCACATGGATAGTAGCCCCCATGGAATGGATTGTGACACGACGTCTGATCGGACGCAATATCGACCAGAAGCTCACCGGTTTGTCTATATTCTTTCACCAATTGTTGCCAGACATCCACAATGTTACCCAAATATCCGATACTGACAGCACGCTTCTCTTTCCGTCGCTGACGTATACGTTCCATCAGCTTTTCCAAATTATCCACACGTTCCGTTAGCCAACCTTGAACGAATCGTTTATTCAGGGCTTGCTCGCTCACTTCCGCAATCACCCCGACACATCCGATAATCACGGCCGCCTTAGCCTGTATTGTCCAGACAGAGTCACGTGCGTGAATGGATTAGTGAAAACAAAATGCCAACGAGTTCAACAATGGAGAGAGAGCACTGTGGTTAGTGGCTAAACTGCTCACCTGTGTGTGTGTGTGTGTGTGTGTGTGTGTGTGTGTGTNAGGAGCAAATCAATGCGGCACACATGAGCTCAGCGTACTCAAGACCCTTACAACACGGCCTTGCATAGAGTAACAAAGTCCGAATTCCGCCGCAGATGGGGCTTGGGACAGTTGGATCAATTATGCACGGCTAGTTATCACAGACCGGCGTAGTCTGGCTTGAGTGGCATGCAACAGACAGGGAGTAGAGATTAGGCCAACCAAACCTTGGGTGTTTGTATCGGATAAGCAGAATGATGGATGTGTTCATTCACTCGATCACTTGGTCAGTATCCAGTGCACGCCTCATTACATGATGGTAATGGAGGATTTGAGTTCATCGTGTACAGAGCAAACGAAACTCAGAATGTTTCAACTCAACACAACCTTGCAAGCTAGCTAGTGTTGATATGCGNTATGCGCAAGATGCGATGCCCGCTTTGAGCTCGCAAAGATAGATTTTGCTGTATCGTCTAAAGATAAAATAAGAAACGCTCTGAGCGGCTGCCCGGTCGTCTAATTGCGAGTATGATTCCGTTCTACCTGTGAAATGTCAGTTTTGATCTCCAGTTGGGTTGGCCGAGCCGCACTATTGATGAAACCCAACCAGGTCAAAAAAAGCTGTCTAGTGCTTTCAAGGTTTTTAGCTCACGCTTCGTTTACTGTGTGTACGACGCAATTTACTATACAGTCAGGCTAAATCGTTTAGAAAATGGGAAGTAAATAGTATGGGTGTCAATAATAAATCTCACCTGCGCGCCACTCATGCCACCCAATCCGGAACTGAGAAACACCTTACCGCGGATGAAGTCATCGTTTGTGTGATATGAACCATGCTCCAGTCTCGAACCCATGTGCCGCCGAAATGCGTTCAGTATGGTCAGTGTGGTCCCGTGCACGATACCCTGCGAGCCAATATAACAGAACGAGCCGGCTGTCATTTGACCGTATTGGGTCACACCTAGGGCAAACAATTTCTGATAACCTTTTTGCAATCCAGGTCGCGGGACCAGCATCCCGTTGGTGATGACCATTCGTGGGGCCAAAGTGTGGCTTGGAAACAGGCCAGCTGGATGGCCGGAATAGAGCACAAGAGTCTGTTTGCTGGTCAGTCTGCTCAGAGCCTTCATAACAAGCCAGAATTGAGCCCAATTAGAAAATACTTGACCATTTCCACCGTAGGTGACCAGTTCGTCTGAAAATTGTGCCACCTTGGAGAATAACGAAACAATCGGATAAGAGAAAGAAAAACTCCATCGATTTATGATCACAATTACAGTTTTAAACAGAAGTACATTACAATAGACTCGGTTGGGTTATCGTGTTGGATGTCAATTGCATCAGTCTATCCAAGGCTCTGCCAAATCGATGAAACATAACCCTAGTAATTCCCTGTGAATCTGAAGACAGATGGGTCCGCGTCATGTTGATAATAGTATCAACTAAATAACTCACGGTCAACTCTTATTCTACACCAGACAAATTACTCATAGACGTTTCCTCTACCAAGTTTGATTTACTTATCAGACCGACATCTTCCCTATTAAATTTTCGTCAGTTCGAATAATGGGCAAGAAGTGTTTGGACCCCTTGTGTGCCCGCATACTCAAGCCTTCATGGGAACTGGGTTTACAGTCGCCTGGTTAACTCTGGGAGGTTCATTTTGTTGAAAGAAAATTATATCAAATTGTATCTCTTATATTCTTTCAGTGGGTAAGTAGAAGAAAACAAATTGTCTAATTAACTTTGTGGTCGTATGCTTTAATTAACGGTGATCAATGAGAGGTGATTATCTACTATGCCAGAATATAATATCCTTCATTTGATCTGGGTAAAGGAGTGAGTCGTGTTTTCATTGTTTCTTGTAGTTAATCGGTCATGCCCTTTCCACATTATTCGGCTCTCGTTCAATGATCTGTTACTCATTAATAGTACCGGTTAAGTAGCACGTGTGAATTTGTCTCGTCCAAAGTTAAGATATACGAACGATGGGTATGGAAGTTAAAACTCACAGAACTTACCACGAATCAATAAGATAATCGATACCTTTTCGATGAAAGGTATCGGGCTATAATTTTTTGTTGACGCGATATCTTGCACCTACTACGACAACGAGCCTGTGGAGCACGAGGTGTGCCTTACTGGCACACTATGTTGGTGGTCAAAATTCAGTGTTCTGCCATCCGCTTACGAGCCACGTGAACTTGCTTGTGTAAAGTACTTCGTCAAAAGAATCACCCGTTCTGTGTAGTAGAATTTCCTGCATTACCCCAGTTGATCGATGGTGTTATCGTCATTTGGATAAGCTATTCCCTCCGCAAACCTTTCCTTGTGCTCTTTGTGTCTCTTTTTGGCTGAAAGTTTGTATGTAACTCGCTAAAGCCTCAGTACCATGCAAAACACAGTATCTCGTTCACGTAGTAACGTGACATTTGAATTGGATATCGGAACATTTTAATTTGGAAAGCTTAAGGTATTGTGCGCCAACTTGCAATGAAAACAAATAGAAAAAGATATTGTTCTCACTTCACGATCCAGGTTATTGCATATCATCAGCATGATTGCGGCGGCTTCTACACACTTAGCCGGATATTGACCGATGGGATGTGCCTTGAGTAAGGCCGGGTCAGGTCGAAATCGATACATATAGATGTGCCCATATGTGGCCAGTTCGTGAGCGAATTCCAGGGCCAATTGATCATGCAATTCGCTCGGAATGTAGCGCAAGGCATTGGCCAAAGCCAACGCTTTTTCATCCTCATCCAACTGGGGACACAAATTCGGAGCGTGGGGAATAGTTGGGTCACGCGGTCGTAGTTCGGGCAGGGGATTCAGGGGCAATCCTTTGGCGAGCACGGATAGATCGATCATTTGCGAATGATTACCAATTTTAACATGCACATAGACAAATATACCCACACACACGCACGCCGGTCAAAATGCAAAAGCAGAAAAATGCTGCTCGTGAAAATCCACGCGCGGTCATTTATATATACGTGTCTGACTGTGAATATGCATTGGTCTGGGCCAGCACGTAGTTCCTATTCGTGCATGGTTAAGGTTAGACCGACGGCATTTGTGGTTGCGACTACACTTACACGACATTTCGAGGCGGACTAACAAGCGCCTCCTGTACACATCCATGAGTCTGTCACACGTGTACAATGGCTTCTTCAACCCCCTTCTCTGTATGTCTATAAGCACCCACACGCATATATCGCACCTGCCTAGCACAGTTGCACCAGTGTGTGTGTGTGTATGTGTGCATGTGCTCGTGTGTACGTGCAACCGGGTGAGTGCGTTCTAGTTTGCGTCTGAATTCAATAAGCAAATCAGCTGACCCAGGCAGTGCGCGGAAATATCCCGAGGACACTTGAGTTTTTCGATTCCGTTTCGGCGTACAAACCTCCACAACGGCCATTCCTCATCCGCGAATCATCGAAGAAATGGACAGTGAAAAAATGTGAACATGTTCAACAGCTGTGAAGGAATTGAAATATTATTCGTGAATATTCAAATATGAATGAGTAAAACTATGGGGTATTGTACTACAAATGTGAATTATCCTACTGCACTGGTGTGGTCTGTCCCTCTTCGTCCAAAACACCACAATACACCATTCCTGCATTCTCTTGACCGGCGTTTTACATACTACGCAAATTCAGTTGTTCCATTTGGTTTTCGAGGTGTTTTCCAAATTGTTAGGAGTACTATGCATCTTGACATTTCGACATATTCGCCCGATGAAGAACTCGTAGAGGTTATCCATCGAGATGAAATCTGGATTCCAAGTTTTGGAATCCACAAGGAGGTAGCCCGGCTTGGTAGTATATCATATCTTGCTGAACAAACGGTGATTCACTCATCGTATCCTCATATATATATATATATATATATATATATATATATATATACTTGTGTGTTTGTGTGCAAGCATTTGTACTCTGAGTTTCTGTCCTAAGTTGCCGACAGACCTAGACCAGTTACAGATAATGGACCCCGAGACAAAACTGATTGTATAATTTCGTATAATTTAATCAGGGGGTTATTGAACCGTGTGAGGTGTAGTTCTTGTTCAAATTGATAATCCGCTTTGAATTTTAATTGCTGCATCAATTGATGTTCCAGTTGATCAGGATAGGGCGATCGATCACTTTATTCTTTGAGCCAAGATGGGCAAATAGTCAAGTGTTCAACTGGATTGTGAGTACTGGATGTCATTAATTCACAACGAATCCCCATACTGAATGCTCTCGTAAATCTGGTAATACGTTGTGTGTGTGTGTGTGTGTGTGTGTGTGTGTGTGTGTGTGTGAATGTGCAACCTACTGAATACATGCCACTTCGATTTCTCCACTGGTGACATTGTGCTACCTAGAATCACTATGAAAAAGAGGACAAATGACTAACAGGTTTATAACTGATAGACCTCGTCGAATGATCGCCCTATTTCGGAATAAAGTAGTGCAGTCAGACATAACCCGAGTGCTTCGCTGACTTTTCTTCGCATCATATGTTCAACTTTTTTTGGATAAAATTTTCCATTTGGCTGCCATGTTGACCTTTTATGCTTTTCCTAATTGGGAATGCCTGTAAGTTTCACTGTGTAAAAAATAAACCTCGCCAGTTTTCTACTCACAAAAGTAAAGGAAAAAAAGTGTCTGTCCCTTTAATTCAGCTGTGCAACAAATTTACTTCCACCCGAAATGTGTGATGCATTCATGGACTGTCTTAACTCACGAATAAGACGAATCAGACCATGGGGTAACCCATCGATCACCCTCTCGTTTCAGCACCTTTGTCCGTCGTCCAAAGTAAAGTGATGTCTTAGTGTTTTATCGTCACCTCCAATCCCATTGTGCACATCTGAGACTAAGACTGTGCCACTCTCTATGGTTAACACTCATATACAGCAAACATGTGCCTATCATCCAATAGATGTCCACATTGAATGATAAAAGTAGATAGTAGTTTAAAAGCATGTTCAAAATCGATGACTAAGTGAGTTTGTTGGTTTAACAACATTAGATCAGCTGTAGAGGCATTTATTTAATATCTATCTGGATGCATCGGATGCCTGTGATGAATAAAATCTGGCGAGAAAACCGGTGACTGTTTGCATATAAAATTCAATGTTTTTTGAATTACCTCGTTTAGGCAAATCTCATGTGATCAGTGAATTCAATAACTGAATTCATGCTGCATCGTAACATGGCTTAAACCTTCTAATTTCGCCCCCCTTGTTGTATTGATGCGTCATGTTCAGACTAAATAACAACAAGTAGAGAACAATAAAGGTTTGCCAGTTTATAAGTAGCTAACTCCAACACACAGGCACACGCACGCACATCAAATGATCGAAAATGCATTAAGATGTCAATGAATTATAAATGAGCGAAAACAACCGTATGTTTATTTTTCTCTTTCGGTTTTCGTTCTCTTTTTACTAGCAGTTGTGTATGTGTGTTGGAACTGGGGATGAGTGGAGGGACGAAGGGAGTAAAGGAAAATATGCTTGACCCACGATCATGCAGAACGAAACCATCAGTGAAAAAAATCATATAGGCAATTGTGCGTGACAGTGAACAGCTGATTTATCATCCATTATTGCCCCAGAAATCCTCCGAACAAATGTTTACCCACTGACTGATTATACTGTGAGCATTTACTCTTTAGCAGATCCTGTGCTCGAGAAGGACAATGTCCTTTTCCAATCGCGAGATTCTGCTGGTAAAAATTCGACAACATTAGTGCATTATTCAGCAGCACTGGAGTGATACAGAGCTTCGTTCACGTACGGCTCAATACCACGTCTCATCTATTGCGGTATTGTATAATTCAGTACTTTAAGTTCCGGGGTTACGGTTATCGGTTTTCTGGACTGACCAGTCGAACGAACTTCGTGCACATGAGGTGTACTCCATCAGTTGTTCACACCACAAGGGTGTCACAAGACAGAGTGCAGCTCGATAGATGGAGCACTGAGTGATCTTCATAAGCATTGAATATGTCACCTAGGCGAGTAAAGAAACGTTTGCGAACAAATTGCTAGTCTCGGCGAATAGGCGGAAATGATTATTAGCCGGATAGTCAGATGTGAATAAGCTTCATTTGAAATGCCAACATTTTCCACGTTGTTGTATTCGGAACAGAAATAATCATATTTGACTAAAATAATCGTGTTGACGATCTTTTATTGACATCAGCAGGGTTCACACATACATACACACACATGTGGAGAGTAATTACCTACGGGATAGTTGGATAAAGACCAAGTGCACCATATCAATCGAACCAACATCACATCGAGACTGGGTGACACAAGTTGGTCTGGCTGTCATTTGTCTATCAGCTTTACGTTAATCATATCACGGTTAGGTATGAACGTGAATGCATACAATCACGTGAGTTGTTCAGGTTACGCATTTTCCTTTTGTTCAATCGGACCGGATGATTTGCTGAACATGAAGCCAGGAGCGTAACCGGGCGAGAAACCATTCGTATTGCAATTTTGCATAGAGAGGAATTGCCATATTTCGGCTAAGCTTGTACAGCTGTGTACGGATCGGTGATCAGACAGTCTCAAGTTAGATTGAGGGATTCCAAGTGGCGGAAATCGTGGGAACTGATCCAAACAGATCGCGAAGAGAGTCAAAGGGAATTTAATCGTTTCAGGTCACGGGTGAGGGGAACCAGATGATGTGAAACGATGGAGCAATCGCACTGTATCAGCAAAGTTAAACAGTCAGAATAATAACAACCGTAGTTTGATAATTTGGATCACAGTTTCCCCGTAATTTTGGCTTCTCTATTCATCAAACGTAGTTGAAAGAATATCGGCCCGGATGAATGAAGTCTATCAGATCACACACAAACGTGATGAGACACAAACGGGTCTGAAGTGGCATACACAACCACAGAGAAACNACGAGTAAACACATGATAGAGGGTGTTTACCCTACTATCGTTGGACAACATATATTAAACAGAGCAGTTGTTACAGGCTCTGTACATTCGATTGAAGCCGTCAAACAGTTACAGCTTTGGCGAATTGAAGTAAACAATATTCCCGTTTTTTTGTGCATGAAACCCGAAGGAATTTATCTATACAAGCAAGACATTAAATCTGTGATAGAAATACTTTGCCACCTTGCGTGACTCTGGTGTGCCAGCAACTTGAATCGACTCTCAATGATTTTATAATAAGCGGTGTATGAATGGCTAAACGAGTAATGGGTTGAGTTTTTCACGACCGATACCTTTCTGCCAAGCCATTTTTTACTCGTACTCTTGTAGTGGTTGTGGTAATGGTAGTAGTAGTACGCACCGAACACGAAATACGAACCACGCAATACGGATTACGGAATACGAATTAAGGATTAGCAAACACGGACTGGATCACTTAAGCACTGGACCGCACTGGCACTTGTACGTAACCGAGACGAGAAGAGAAGGCCACAGGAGTAGTAGTTTCTTAATTTGAAGAAATAGGGGAGAATAAATAATATGTACAAAACATGCTCATTGGTCATCCAGGTTTCTGCCTATCGCGTTCCAGTATTTCTGGCGTCGTTCTGCTTCTGTCTGGGCCGCACGGTCTCTGATTGGCTGTTACAATCTACCTATGGTATGTGGTCCAGCAGCAGTGACACGTACGTCACCCGTGAAGTTTGATTGATCACAGTTGTCCTAAAACTGTAACGCATCGCTCCCGGATATGCGTCATCTCGTAGANTCTCGTAGACCCGGATCACCACAACTCTGGATACAAATTAATCCATAATATCCTCATTTGCATCGCCGGGCGTAATTCTGAGACAATCCGCACTTGAAAAATCATCCCGATATTGTTGTGCTGGTTTTTGTGGTTTAGATGCATCCAACCTCAGAAAACTCGATACCAGGACCGATTTTCACTGTTACAATTGTTCAAGTTTGGTTTGTCTCAGACTTACTTCTAAAATACAAATTAGGATTTTGTGGCCTCATTCATTTCAGGAGTACAAATATACAGATGGCTCGACAGAAGATCATCGGTTTCGTACGCCTGATGAACCGCAAAACAGACCGTGTGCTTCAGGAAAATTTATTCATTCCTTCATATACTGATTCTTATACGATCAAAGAAAGTCTATTCGGGTGTCGTTTTTTTTCTGAGAATAGACACGGTTAACTCACAACGAGTATCACAGAAGATTGGCTTATCCCCAACTTACTCCCTGTGGATTGATTTTCGGTTGATTGTCACAATCCTCAATCCGAGATCTTCCCAAGTACACTGAAATAGATTAATATTGACAGGCACTGACGATGTCGGTTCACCTGGTGATGAAACGTTAGTATTAGTATTGCTAAGCGTTGGCGCCATGTATCGTTTTCACTTCACGTACATGGAACAGTAGGGAAGTAGACCTTCGTTTTAGAAACAATATAAAACTTCATTGATGATCATTCTTGCCTCATCATGGGGGGGGGGCGAGGGAGTTGAGGTCTGTGTCACGTTTACTCGTCCTGATTGGTTGTGTATGTCCACATGACCTTTCACCCTCCTCTGCCCCACACCGTAGTGGGATTGATCTAATTGTCGTTTTCATTTATCTCGTCCTGGTCCCTACTTTTGCTTTGATTGCCAATGCACGTATGTAGCTGACTGATACAACTCCTGAAAAAATTGAATTCATATTATCACGTTGAAGTTTGTTCTTTCCTGGCTGTGTTGAAATCTGTGAACCAAATGAAATATATGGCTTCCGCCTGGATTTGTAGTCATTTGATTAGGATTTAAAAATAAGCTCTAATCAGCTAATCACTTTCCACTTACTTAATTTAGGCGCATTATTTCTAGTATGGAAAATGACTGTTAACCAAAGTGAAACACACTCGCGATTCGCGTCCTGACAGGGACACAAAAAGTACGTGTACTGCTGACGAGTCCCAAGCAGGACGAAACAGTTGTCCAGTGCCTTTTGTTGGTTATCACAAACATTTCCATCGCATTTAAATGCATAAAAACAGTGGGGAATCAACCATCTCTCAAGGAGTGAAACCCCCACCGAAGACCATCAAGAGTACCTGGTGCCTCTGACAAATCGAATGGGCTAATCCAAGCTTGATACTCTAAAGCACACTGGACAGTTTCCCACAAAACTGGGAATTCTGCACGCACACACCCGCGCGCGCGCACACACACACACAGTGAAAAATCTCGGAAATAATGCACTGTTTTTCGATTCTTATTGCAAGTGACAGGACAATGCAAATTAATTTCGCTATCATTCGAATATCTGTTTTCGTTCACTATCTTCAATAGGTTTAAATTGTCTTTGATAGTTTCATTGAAGTCATCATGGGCTTCTAGATCAAGTTGGACATGGATACTACCGTCGCATCTGTTCAGTCGCATTTTTCTACGTTGGTGGCTGCGGATGGTATCCCAGAACACGCCCATAGAATCGAAATGAGTTCGTATGTATTATCCATCAAACTGATAGGCATTTACTGTAAAACATCCCAAAAGAAATGACGCAATTGTTGACCTTGCAATAGGTTCAGAAACCGAATTGCCGCTAGCCGGATGATAGCATTCATCAGTTTATCATTGGTCGCATCCAACCCGCATGATATTCACCATCCTTACCTCTACCACGTCCGTTCCTAAAGCCTATTTCTGGTCACGTATCACCACGCGGTTTTAAATAACGTTATCTAGGTTCCCTCTACCTGAACCGAATAGGTTGATGTTTCCAATAAATAGCACCGCCATTGAACAACTGATTCTCGATCAATCGCACGCACTGAACAGCAGCAAGCAAGAGCTTTGCATCATCGTGAATCGCGGAATCCGACAGAAATGTGATTGAACTATCCGTTCACTAGGTGGCATCGTACATCTTCATGATGATATTTTACCAAGCCAAATATGAGGCTAACTGCTTCACATTTTTAACACTAAATCACTTTGTGACTGTATTCATCATTGGAAGGGTGTTAATCGAATGAACTGCACAAGTGAGAAAAACTGCATTTCAAAGGTGCTTCTGACTAATCTTAGATGATTCCAGGTCCGAGATTCGGTCGTCACATAATTGTCACACCTGGTTCACAGTGGATCATGTTTGCGCGTATCGTTCCAACGCCTCAATCTGATCCGGACTTTCACAGGCAGTGAATGGACACGAATCGTCACAGGCACACCCTTGCCCCCCCTCCCGGGCCCCACTTATCTAGAAAGTAGCACTTGGTTTTTCCCAAAGCTACGCTTTTGAAATCGAACTGTACAAGCGATGATAATTTCAATTTCTTAACTCGGTATCGTAACAAGACAGTGGGTTAGCACCCAAGGAAATATGCTGTCATTCACCGGTTTTTCATTTTTTTGTAAAATACTATCCTATGGACTTGAGTATTCTCTCAGGTTTGCACGCATCTGCAGAATTCGATCCCACGCTCATAGAGGCCACTCAGTCTGCTACTTTG
>UZAN01040384.1:32518-56926 GCA_900618425.1 Echinostoma caproni | reverse complement strand
CATTCGTACAATTATATTTCAGAAGGCAGTCGAGTCTCGTTTCTTCGCCGACTATTTAGTCGTTCCCGCAAAAATGCCCCGAATGCAACCGTCAACCAACCTCGTCCCGGTCCAATCTGTATAGAGGAATCCACACCAAATCGCGTCTCCATTACACTGTCTCCTCATGCCTATCCGCAACCGGGACGTGTCAAGGTGAATACCCGGCAAATTAGTCACTATGCTTGGCTTCCGGAAGTCGGTTTACCATCCCATTCCAGTCTCTTGGAGACCAGTGCAGTTCGCCTCACAAAACGTCCATCTGATAAGCAAAGAAAGAAACAGCAATCACGATCTCTGCTGCGACCAAATCATTCGAGACGGAATTCCCACCTCCGACGTTCCAGCTCACTGCGAAGTGAAAACGATGAAAAGAATACAGTTGATTGGCCTGCAGTGCAACGCATGGTCCTGTGTGCTGTGATATTTGAAGAGTTCTGCAAAGAAATGGCCGCTTTATGTATTGAGCACAGTGTTCGTAGTTAATGAATACCCGTGGCTTTGTCAGGGTAACGGATGGCCTGTGCAATTCATCATTTTTGTAATCATTCAAACAATCGAGAGACCGAGTTCTTTGAAATCATTTAAAACACGAAATCCTTCACGTGTTGCTTGAAGTGTTTCTTGTGAACCAATGAAATGGGCTCTGTTACCAAACGATACATGACAAATGACATCCGACAAAGTATCTTTAATATTCTCTCACCACATCCACCTCACTCTATCATCTGACCCACCTATCTATCGTCATCCCACCCACCCAACCGCTCATTCATCATCTTCGTTTGCCCATCCTCAAAGTGTTCTTCTATTCTGTCTTTCAAAACGACGGCTGTGATTATCCGAGCACTAAATCCCACTTCTAGCCGATCACACAACGGCGAGGGAAAACTCCGTAACAAGTATTGCAACGGTATTAGATCACTTGCAACAATACGAAGAGCGTACATTTCGTGCTGTCACTCGTAGCAGCTTCATCTTCGACGTGTTATCCACGGGTCTCTGCACACTTGTTCATCAAGACGGGCCTATACACAAGCGTGCAGGCACATACGAGTGGTATTCTCCTCAAGTGTAATTCATTCTCCATCTCTGTCCTTCTCGCCCTCCCCCTCTCCACCTTACACACACTCTCGTACTTGTTGTTTGTTTTCTTTTCCTGTTCATTTTTGCTTGTATTTTATTATCGACAATTATTGAATACAAAATGTTTCACTCATATTTGGAATGTTTGTTTAGGATTCACTTAGATGACGTTCCGTTAGCTGAGGTCATGTGAGGGGTGGTGGTGGTGGGTGGTGGGTGGTGGGTGGTGGTAACTAAAAGTCGTTCACTTGAAACGTCTAAAGGTATGAAAATAAATTTCAGTTTTTTTCTAATGCAGCCAATAGAAAACAACAAAACAGAGCGGTGCAATTACCTGCTCGATTGCGATTTTTTCGCACACTCGTCTTGTGTCCTCTGGTTCATTTTACAATCGGATCGAATAATAGTCCGCTTTTTGCTCAACCTACTTTCCCTCGACTTGTCACAAAACTGTTAGATCACTAGTTTGTCAGGTTTACGACTTTCCCGGTGTTTCGATGTTCTCCGGTGAAGTAACAATGCTCCCCGGAAGCTAAATTATTGAAGCGATCAACACGATTTCAATTTTAGCCATACCGCACAAGCGTCGATCGGAAAACTGCTATCACTGTTAGCTAAGCTTATTAGCATGGCTTCTTCTCACTAAAATGCCACAGTGAGGAAAACACAAGAAGGGGCAGTAGGTATGACGACTGCAAAGTTAAAATGAACATACTATTCATAAGCTTTTTTCCAGGAAAATTAGTTGATGCTGTCGTGACCTCCACTACATCAACGATTTCGGTAGTTTAAGTGAACTCACTGTCAGGCTGCCTCATCGACAACCGCACGTGACTTATCAAACCCAGTTCATCTCACCACCAATCCGTCTGGACTGAATTGATTTTTCTGGCGACATAGAACAGTGCTGTTGGAATCTCGGAGAGGTGAGATGAGGGCACAAATCTAAACCACTGACCTGGACGAGTGATGATTTTGCGTTTATGCAAATCCACAAAATAAGTGAAGTCCGTGTTTTATCCCAAGAAGAAACACTGCCATTCTGATTACTCCCGGTCAAAAAGAGCACATCAGGCACGGAACGAGAACGGACTAAATGCGCGATATTTTGAGTTGCTTTACCAGGTCAGCACAAATCAAGTACACACCCCTAAAACACTAAGGCGATCGATACTCACGAAGTTGACGAAAAACCGATGAGAATGGGCTGCTGTCTTCCATAGAAAATTTGAAATCCCACTGCAGCATCAATCAAGAAATTGCATCATATGTTGTATGCTCCTACTCGAACAACTCCGGTCCGGAGCGTGACATGCCGTGTCCAGGGCATGACGAGGTAAAATTTGACTATATGGTTATTTTTCGCCGCTTGTAAGATCGAAACTGCAGCTTCCGACAGAACGAAAGTAACCTAGATCTACGCGACTATAGAATCGAGGTCATTACGGAGATTATTTAGTTGAGATAGATGTTACTCCATCGTTAAACGTGAAGGTGCATCGTAGTCCACGCCTTCCCAACCGGAACAAGCGTTGACTTCTGAAAACAATCTTCATTTGTATTTATATTGGCGACAAGGCTGAGCTAAGCCACTCTCTTCGGTGCACATCTGTAGTTTGTCAACGAAATTTTGTCGTTTCACGAATCAAGATAAGCTGTGTGCACATAGAAAACTCAAACATACAAAAAGCTCACTGGGAGGGAAGGATAGACTGCTCCACGTTTGCGGATAGTTTATAGTTCATGTGAAATTCACTCAGTCGAACAGGGGGCATTAGATGACAGATAGACCGAGATAAGTGCAACCAATTCCAGCAGTCTATCAAAAGAGGGTATGCACGAATGCACTAACACGTTGCAATCGGGACATTTGCTATGTGGTGACAACCAGGTTGTCTTAATTGGTCCATCCACCAGGCCTCCCACATCCCCTTTGTCTATTGTGATCACACGGTGTTCTAATCACAACCTGAATTGGGGCATGGCAGGCTTGCTGTTGAACGATTCCAGTTGCTATGTAACACGGTTGGTATGCCCCTCCCCCCGGATGTTAATGTTAAAGAGTCATATCACCACCCATGACTCAAAGTCTATGAATCAGTCATGAATTAATCGTTTTCATACTCACGATAGCCAAGGTCGATAGTTAAAAGACATTCTTTTCCCATAAAAGTGACCAAATCTCCCTATTTTCCCGATTATTTTCATAATGTTTGAATTTTCAAATATTCGCTCCAGGAATAACGCACTCTACAACTCTGACCATAGTTGATCCTGATCGGTTCGTTTCCTCAGAACTCTGTACTTTCGAGCTAATTTTCAAGGTTGTTGTTGGCCAATCCCGAAATTGTATATAAACAGATGAGTTGCCCACAGCAATTGCCTTTTGGGTCGAGCCAAATATCTATCCTCTTTTGGGACCTACCCTCCGTCTGTTGGGTTCGGGGATCGTACTACTTTCGCTGGGCTTTCTCCCCGTTCTCTTGAGAATGGCGCTGAGTACTGCAGTTCGTGTTGTATTCACTTGGTCACTGTGTCGTTGCGGTCCCTGTTGGTGATCAGTTCCGTTTGGGTCACAGTTCATGCTAGTTGGGTCGTGTTGTTATCCGAACGCTACTGCAAAGGTTCATCGAGGTTTTTCATGTTACTTTAGCATATCAGTCAGTGAGCTGGTCTAGCTAAATAAGTAAACGAACGGATTTGTCTGTACATAGATGAGGACGAAAAATAGGTATTAATAAAGCAGTTGAACTGGGTAGTTGGGTCAGGGGTCTTTCATTTCAGTTTATGGTAAACATGCTCTCGTTCAGGTTAGGACCGACAGAAAAAGGTTTGAATTTGAGCACGTGTGTGTGTGAAACTTTAATTATTTTTAACAGATAAGGCCACTTATTTACATTTTCCGAGGAACACACACTGGGCTATACCCTGTATTCACCAGGACCCGTTGTTCAGTTATGGTCACAAACATCTTTAGTCCAGGGTCATTGAGTGGCNTGAGTGGAAAGTCATATAAGGCTCCATTCGGATAGGAGTGGGATCGAGCTGAACTATAGTGAAGCATCAGATTGGTGACGGTGACAGATTTCGAACCTTGAACATCATAGCGCAAGGCAAGTCAGTGTCATCGATTTAAACCGTTACTACACCAATGTCTGACCAGTTCAGTTATGGGTTATCGTAGTTTTATGCTGTTGTCATGTTCCAATCCCATTGGATTACAAATACGACAATAATTTCAACAAATACTGCTGTCCTTCAGGTTCACGCAGAACGCGTTCACGGTCATGCGCGCACCGATGCGTTTGAGTTTTGCTGTTTTGATCGCTATCATAGCCTAAGCCATCGTTATCGCATTATGTCCCGCCAAGCACGGGATGGGGAGAGGGACAACCGGGGATCAATAGCACAAGGTCAGGTGAAAATATGTTGGTATGCGCTAGGTGATTTCTCCTGCATGAAGCAAGTGACTGTGTTTCAGTCGACCCGACCGATTGTCCAGTCAATCAGAGATGCGCAAATTTGGAAATGAGGTTGCTTATGATTCAGTGTATGAGGCACCTGTAGTGCGATTACTCCATTGTTTCACATCGTCTTATCACTCTCACCTGTGACCTGAAGCAAATAAATTCCCTCTGACCACCACTGCCATCTGATTGGATCATTTTCCGCGATTTGCGCAACTTGGAATCCCTCAACCCGACACGAGATTCACTGATCACCGGTTCATAATGTTTGTTGTCACCTATGTGATGATCTGTCGTTCGGGTTAACTTCGTAGACCTCGTGTCCCTTGCTACAGCTGAACCATCCGACCGATCGATAAATGAACCTGATCGATCGTGTGATTGTCGGGTCGGCATAGGGGGAGGATAAGTAATGAGCCCGATGCTGTTTAAGTGTTGCTAGAGAATCACAACAGGCGTATCAGTAGTGGAGCTATGCGCCATGTGAGAAATTCGGAATGGAGAAAGTTTAAGCGATGATGACACTGGACCAATGCTTGACTCGTCTAACATACAGGCACTATTTTTCTAGGCGGGTTCGCTTAACGGATAATCATAATAAAGGTTTGAACTTGTCTGATGTACGGACTGTAATATCCACTAATGTAGGCCCACGCAAAACTCCCCTTGTTTTTTCCCAACCGGCTGTTTTCGCTTTGAACGATCTTGCTATGACAGAGATAGATTTTTCGGAGAGGATAAATATTATAGAAAAATATACATTTATTTTATAAAAGTTGTTCAATATTTTTTTCATCCTCTTGCTTGTATAGCAAAATACGGCGAAGATAGTTTTCTTCCACCTTCAAACTAGTAGCAGTTTGAATATTTTCACAGTGTGCGACGATAATCTGTTCTAGCTCCCCGATTGTTCTCGGTTTTGGGGGAAAAAACGGTCCGCTTTAGATATCCCCACAGATGGAAATCCTAGGGAGACAGATCCGGTGACCTTGGAGGTCATTCCTTTTGTCCTCCTCGGTCAGTCCTTCTGCGGTTAAATTCCGAATCGAAGAAACGTCTCACCACCAGTGCATTGTGGCAGTGCACCGTTATTTTGGAACCAAACTGTAGTACCAACTTCAATTTCTATAAGCCGAATGGCAGATAACTCATTATTGTATAACATTCGCAGGTATGAGACACCTTAAAAAATGTTATAAGCAAAATTATTCTTACCTGTTACGTTTCCGTTGTCAAAGTACGGCCAGACAATTTTGCCGTGCATAATACCGTACTAACACCTTGGGACTATGAAGCGAATTTGAGCCAGTAAAATGTTTTGGGTTTTCGATAGCCCAACGAATGGAGCTTATTAAATTTCCGTTCACATGCTTATGCGACAGAGCCCATGATCCAACTCAATTTAACTCCTCTCAGCGGGACTATTCTTGCGACCGTAAACGGTTGTGCTTTGGCGACCACAGTTTTCACAGATGAAGCCACCACCACCTAATTGTACCACATGTGTGGTCCTGTGACGTTCTTCGAATGGCCGTAGCTGCTTCTGTGAAAATAGGATATGTTTTTAATAAAAGGAAGTAAAATTTATTATTATTATTATTATGGTTATCAAAAGCTGATACTAATTAGAACTCATAGACCATTTCCTGGAGCCCGGCGATAGTAGAACTTAAATTTACGGCTGTATTGTCGATGCACTGACCACAAACACCTGTTTACTGCCATTTTTATCGGGCAAAAGGCCTTGAGTCTGGCTTCTTCTAACTGGGAATCAAAAATATTACGCTTCCTCGTCAATTTATTAAATTTGAAGTTGAAGCAACCGAAGCACAAGTAGAGTGAATCAAAAAAGTGATTCCCCGGGGAAACCAAGGTTAGTCTCAGCAGACTCATCTCTCTTTTATTGCGAGCACCATCGTGACCTCCATACAGACTATGAATTCTTCAACATGATTTTTTCTTTGCATACTGTTAGAGTGACATCTGAAGCACCAATACATTGTAAAACACCCAACACAATGTGATGAAAACCCTGTCATTTATCTCATCTCTGTAGTCATTGGTCATTGGAGAACACAGCAAAATTTGAAACGGGACTCTGATAAGTGGAACAAATGTAATATAGGATATGTTTTTCAGAAAGGACACCGGACGTTCCATAGTTCATCCATCACACAGTTGGTGGTAAGGTTTAATGTGAGTTGAATCCTATTCAGGAAGGAGGTTGTCATCGATTTCTTCATCTGCAAATTCGTCTTGGATTGGTCTAGATCGAGCAGCTGTTCGAGGACGCTCTGCCGCCGGACCCAAAGGATCCACGTAATCTACGCTACCGTTCATGGTGGCCTGTCGTGTAGACTCGGAGCTGTCTTCCGGTTGACGAGGTAAATTCGTCACCGATGAACGTGACAATGGTCCGCGGGCGAAACCGCGTTTGGCACTGCCTTCCCGACTGTCACCTGTATGAGAATAGGATACAAAAAGCAGCAAAGTTGTAGATCGATGTTGTGCATGAAATTTCGCACCACAAAATGTCAGCCATCACGAACGTGTTTCCTTCTTTTTCTTCAAATAGCCATAATTGACTCCTGTCATCCGGAAAAATCAGATTTTTAAAAGTAAGAATGAATAATGTAATTTATTGACAGTATGTAAGCGTACAGATGAAATCATACGTAAAAATTGTCTGGTTCAGCTGTTTCTAGGTATCTATGCATTGATCACGATACCAGAAGTAGGAGAGCTTAAACAGAAAACATTCATTTGGAATACTATTTATGTCAATAATAAACATCCTAGACCGTAACTTAGCCCAAGGACAATAAGATGTTACTCATAAAATTTTTACTGATTCACTTAGCATCAGTCGAAAGCCTCGGAAGCACCAAGAAAACAGTGTATCTTTGTTGCGGATCACCCACTGTGCAAAGCACTCAGATTTTTCTATATTCGGATCCGGGTACGATGGCTTAGTAGCCGATACATGTAAATTAATTTTAACAATTAGTTTATTCATCAAGGTTGGTCTGCTTTGCAGTGATATTCTAGCGGCCTCGCTAGTCCAAACGATTCCTGGGTAAAACCTTTTCAACGAACGGACTACTCTGGGTAGCAGAAAAATGAGTTTCAGTAACTTTATCAACTGAAAATACTTTCACCGGGTTTAGACGAAATAACCGGTCTGTAAAACTCACCTCCACTGCTTGCACTGGCTGAATTCTCTCGACTGCCCTGAGTGCGACCCGCGCTAGCCACATTAAAACTACCACGACGGTTACTGGCGGAGAGTTGGCGCTGTTCCCGAGCCTCTTTAGCTTTCTCTGCTCGTTTCAGACGATTTGTGTATTCTTGCGCCTCCGGAAGACCCATATCGGCACTAAGCCGGACCAAAAATCGTAGGCCTAGAAAACACAAAACAGGCAAAAATTAATCGAATAACCTACACTGAGAAAAGAAATATCCGATGATTTCTAGGCCGGTGAAGAACAGAATTCCGGATAAATTTTCATTATATTACCAATTCATTGAAACCAGTGTGCGGGAAATAAATTTCACTGTCTGAATCGAGTGTAAATTTGAGTAATAAATATATTATGGTACTCTGTGAACAAAAATTAACCACTCCTCGGTGCGTAAATTTTATTTCGTGTTATGCTTGCAATACATCCCGAAACGTAATGACTTATATTACCCGTTGAAATTGATAATAACCCGAAATCTTACTATGTTTTTCATTGCGTTCAGAAAGAATTTCAATAACGTTCCTATTCGCTGTAGTGTACGTACGTATGTATTTTTGTGCCCGGTAGATTTTTATGCGTGATTTGCGCCGGTGGAGTGGAATGTTTCATGGTGGTGCTTAATGCTATATAGGCAGTCCTTATGCTCTTAAACCATTCTATTGACGAATGGTTGCGATTTGTCGTTATGCAACAAGAAAAATCTGGATAGTTGTAATTCATTGTCAGTTGTATCCGGAAATCGCAGGGTTTTTTTTCTGTTTTAGGTTAAGCAATGGATGAAGTTCATTTTCCGACTGAATGGGATAAAACATCAACAGTGAGTGCACTTGAATGTTCCTGATTTCTTGTGCTGGACAGTTCATTGTAATAAACCGTCCTTTTGGAGGGATAAGAAAATGTTCAGACACGCTAACTCGTTGTGTCCAGTGTACGATTTATCTCTGAATGAACTCTGCTGATCTGTTGTAGTAAACTACAGATGTAATTCATATATCTACTGTCTGTATAAAACCGCATCTTTTTACCCAATCGAATTGGTCGTTTGGGTGCGCTTTGGATCTCGTGCCACTCGCTATCAGCATAATTAGGATTGGTTACATCGCGGAATCAGCGTGCACCCTGAAAACTGCTTTGTTCTGGGACAGACAATCAGAAAATCAATAGGTGAACTCACGTGATTAACCGGAACCGCCTACCAATCAAGATGGTTGACAACAATCCAGTCAATCAATCATTTGATATATGCATTCTCCTACCCTTGCTCTTTCCTATAACTAACCATGATTTTCGCACAATAAATGAACTCCTACAAGCTTCCAGTTTTGTTCTATTTAACTACCTGTAGAGTTCCTATTCGCACTAGCGAACGTTACCGAAAGACGATTCTTTGAGATTTCAGTACTGAGAAGATCCTGTGAGGATACAACAGGTCATACCTAACAGGCAGTAGATGCCCATTTCCAAAGTGGATCAGATCACGGGATGAGGATTAAAATGGAATGGCAAAATTACTTTTCCAAATGAATGATCGAGATAAGGATCGCTTTTAGTTTTCTTAGTAGATATTAACAACTATTAAGTTCAATCAAGCTGAATGCTTCAATCCTCTGAATTCCAGAAAAATGAAGAAATAAGAATCGGATATCGGTTTTTTTGAACCGAAGAACAAAACTCGCATTCTATGAGGAGCGTGGATATAAATTTCTACGGTAGAAAAATTTAGTCCGACAGGAATAGAATGTTGTCAGTCAACGGCCGGTTATTTTTCACACGCGCAATCCACCATTGTCGGATAATCTAATTACCGTTGCGAAACGGTCTGTGATAGCTGGAACTCTCCAAATCGGCTTGTTTAGTTACGAGTGGTAAACAAACTCGGGCGGTTCTATGAACTGGGTTTGGCCGAATAGATACCAATGAGGCCTGAACGAAGAGTTGACTTTCACAACCGGATATCACATGCGATAGTGGTGATCCAAAGTTTGGAATATATATATAGCCCGAAAAGTACTACTATGACCAACATGTTTTTGCGTCATCTTCACAATCGCTTCACGAATATTTTGCGTTACTGAAATGATCAAAATATCACAGTATATATATACATATATATATATATATGGTGCCAACGCCATAACAATATTAGCAATAACAATAACGAGGGGAGTTGGTTGGGGTACAGAGTATAGGGAAAGAGACGTAACTCTCAGAATAGAAGACTACGAATAAGTGGGATAAAAATTATTTTTTGGGGTGTTTCACCGTACACTTTTGAAATATTTTTGTTGTCTGTGGATTTTACGGGGCACGGGATTTCGACAGGCAGACCGTACAGCATTCGCACCACGGACTTCTATTCCGGGCCATATCTCTCAGCGTCTCTAACCAACGATAATCCCCATCCCTTGGGCCCAAACCTGAAAGGTGGGCTGCACCAACCGAAACCAAAGTTGAAGCTAGCTTCTTCATGCCTCTAGCCCATGTCATGGTCTGACCGCCGCGTCGCTTCTTTCAGCCTTGCCCGGTACGTGCGAAGAGAGCACAAAAAGGTAGTCGATGGGCAGGCATACGCAATATGTAAGCAACCCACGGGGGTGGTGTAGAGCGAATACTTCCTTTAGAGAACTACTATCCGCACCCAACACACGACGAAGGACATTGAGTGATATGGCTGGGTGTCGTAAACAGTGACGTTCATGAATCTTCTCAATTTCTCTGTATCATTAGTCCACTGAACTTTTCAGTTTTCTCTTCGATCTTGTCTTTCTCCTAATGTTCATCCAAATGGTCAGCCGAAAGATAGCAACCAAAACCAGCGCACGATAGTGCATGGTTAACGGTTGTACAAACTGAAAAACTGAAAACGCTGGGCGGATTTGTGTTTGGTGTTTTTATGTAAACCACGGACTAAATGCAAGAGTGACAACAATCTACCGTTCTCGATAAGCGATATCCAGCAACTTATCCTTGTGAGCCTGGTGCAAACTGTTGTCATTGCGCAATTGGACAGTCACCATCAAGTTTACCGAACAATTCAGCGCTCATGCTTTTATCATCCCTCTCATGGCTATCGAACAGACCACATGGAGTATTTAAAAAATAGCTATAAGGTCTAGAGGCATTGTACAAGAATTGCATGGACCGTCTGTGTGATCGGTCGGTGGGTCTGTTAGAGCGTGACGCTGTGCGAGTAGTGGCGCAAACACCGAAATATTCAGACCCGTTTTCTATCTACAAACCTGCATGCACTATAAAATAAGTTGCTCCGTTGATACGAATCAGCTATATATATATATATATATCAATTACCGCGAGAACTGCATTTTGAAATTCTTTAAGGGTGTATTTGTTTCTCCAAGAGATCTGATACATGTAGGTGTGGATTCCATCGGCATCAGTAAATTCGACTGATAGCCTCGAGGGACTTCCGTTATAATCAGTGTGCATGGAGTTGATTAGGTGATATGGTTGAACAAGCCCATGATATGGTTGGTAAGCGAACAGATATTGATAAAAATCGTTTTATTTTCTGGTCACTGATAATGATCATCGGTGTGTTCTAATACTCTTCCCCTCTTTGTGAATATTTGTTCGCGCACGAATGTAAGTGATTGAACTGCCATAGACTGCAGTGATTTGGGCATGTGTTAAGCATTTCACCAGATGGATTCCTTTTGCTTACCATTTTTGTCGAAACAGACGGTGGTTGGAAGAAGATTAACGGTGCTCAAACTGTAACTCTATATCAAGTAGGTCGTGTTCGGAATCTTGGAGATCAGCCTAATCAATGGTTGGAGACGCGTTATGCGACTGTCACAAACAATCGCCGTTATGCGTATAATCACTTTCTACACAAAAATGAGTTTATCTTGATTCTGATTTTACGTGTGTTGTACAGGTTTTTACTTTACTTGTACTGCCTATCCAAATGAGAAAACGAAAGATAACAAACTAAGTTGGCATAGGAAATTGTTAGATCCATTGATTCACAAACGAAAACGTCAATTGGAACAGCCTCGATATGCAACGAAAGAAAAACGAGTCTCCTCTCTAAATAATAAATGATAAACAGGTTTCGAAATTCACTGAAACCATTGGGGGGAGGAGAGGGCAATCGAAACGGCAAAACTCACAATCAATATTGTCGGGGAATTTCTTGTGCATTGCTTTGTATGTTTCCAAAGCCTGTTGATAATTCCCACTTCGACGATGACAGGATGCGATCATCAGGAGCCATTTGGTTTGATTCGGTCTGGGGATGAAATAAAACCATTGCGGGCGTTTAATTTCTGATCGTGACCGCATGCACGCATTCAATCAGCCAGCCCACTGCTCACATCAATCAGTGTTCAACAGTTCAACCCAGTTCATTCGCAGTTCAGAACTTTGAACGTTTGCTGTTTGATCTTGGGAAACCTGTTAAAAAGCTAACAATTGGTTACTCATTTCATGTGATTTGTTCTGTAATACGGCACGTGTGACACATGTGCTCTCGCTGTGTTCCCTCAGTTGACAGAACTCCATTATTCAGATAATCCAATGCATCAAAAGTGACACGAAGCAACTCAATGTGCTTACTAAAAGCCCTGCAGTGTAATAACCAATAACAGCCAGTTTTCTGAATGTCCTTAGTTTAGAAGATATCGCCACCTCAAGGATGGTCATACCAAATTCCAGTACTTCTATCCAGTCGATTTGATGTCCGCTGAGAGAGACACTGAGTAGATAAGATTATTCTCGAAAAGGAAAAGTCACCGCGTTTTTGAAGTGAAATAAACCAAACAATGGGTGCGCTTGTCGCTTAGTTCACGCTACCTGGTTGAGGATGCTCTCGATTTGAGTTGACTGAGAGAACCGTTTGAGGCGGACCACTTCGCTGGTTATTTACTTGCTAGGATAGTGTATTCATATCCCAACTAAACTAATCGGCAAGACGCAGTAATTAACCGTATCATCAAATTTGAGTCACTTCAAATTTTTCCGTGGATCGCCCAAACGAATTTTATTTGCTGGGATAGCGAACAACTATTCTCTAGCATTCTCTTTTCAAACAAACTAACTATCTCCGACGCAATTACTGATGGTGAAAATTTTATTTCTATGATTACTTTTGTTATGATCGAAGTTTGCATTGGTTGCATTGGTTTGTTATTATATAATGATATATGATGTTGAATCACTTCAAGAGATAACCTAGAATTGCGCGCCATGGGGGGAAGGCAATTGTGTATAACAACAATATCTTTGTAATTGGTGTGATTTATTGCAGAACTATATCAAAACGTCTCAGACTTACGCCGAAACTACTCAGAGTTATGTAACCTGATTCCCCAAATTTGGCTGTTTTATTTTCCCCACTTATGTACCTTTTCTTCGTTCACCCCTGGTTATTTTGGTGCCGTATCTGTGAGGATTGGTGTCATATATATATATATATATATATATATATATAGAGAGAGAGAGAGAGAGAGAGAGAGAGAGCGTGCGCTATGCCAAAAGCGTAGGCGGCGTCCATACTTGGGTTCGAGTTCAACCCGGGCTACCGAACTTTTCACAATTTCAGTAAATACTGGCAATTTCTTCATGAATATAAAGCGGCCTGAAACTAATTTCATGAGTTCATGGATTGATCGTCCACTGGAAACTTAATGAATCTAATTTTTTACTAGTCTATGAACTCCTTAACGCGAAACACCCGTCACAAGCCTGTTCTGCTCGAATACGGCGCGAAAATCGAATCAATTATGGTATATCTAAGTGTGACAAAAGGCGGTACGGAACTGACATCAGCGCGTCATTTGATACTTGAAGTTACACCCATGTTATCAACGCATATGAACAACGGAATTTCATATTGGATCAGAACCCTCACACTTTTTATTTCGTCTCATCAACGTATGTCAGAGTGGCGTCTGGTCGTAGAGCCAGGTGAATGACGGAAACCCTTGATTTCACCCACTGTCTTTTCTTCTCACATCGCATGCACCCAAGCCTGATTGAACTGATTTGCATTTGTGTTGTAACCACGAGGTAATCCGAACTACCACCGCAAGTTGGCTGTTTGAGTCACCTCAAACAAAACAGTCGGCTATGGGACAAATGCACCGGGTTTCGAACAGACCCAACCCCTGTGGAGAGGGAGTCATCAATATTTGATTAATGTTGCATTACTTTAAATATTTGAACAAATCATTGGGCAATTGAGTTTAAGGAAGGGAAACGTTGATCTACGGTGAGACAGATAGTGGTTATTGTGTGATTTGAATACAGATGGTGAGCTTTAGAGAATCACCGATAAACTGGTCATAGTGTTTAGCTTGCACCAGCATATACATGATCAGGAAATAAACATTGAGCGTAAATGTATTTGAGCACCGATTCATACTCTGTCAGGGTTTGGTAGATCATCACTGTTGCAGGCTAGATTCACAGAACAGCTGACATTGAAGCCTCACGTCCACAGAAATTGAGACAACCGGTGCAGCCTTCTGATTAATTTTTGTTGAGGCAAATTGTTTTTGAGACAAGGCTAATAGCACTCAGTCTATGATGCCAATACACATTGGATATCTTGTCTTTGTTTTTTATGTGATGGTTTTGGAGATACCTGTTGAATCAGTGTATCGTTACATCACAGTGATACTGTTTGACATCTAATCATCTTTTGCCCCTAGCGAAACGCAACGTCCGCTATTCATCCCATCTTGCAATCGCAGCATAAATCGTACTGAAGTAAAAAAAGACACCACCATGATCGATGACGAAGTCAAACTGGTTCCAAGGACAATTAAGGCAATCAGAGTAAACTAACAAGGCACCTTTACGATACAAGAGTCTCTAAACTAATTGGCTACTGACGCATTTCTTCGGGGTTTAAACTCGGTCTGTTCGTGTTGCTAGTACGATTCGATTCCCAGTAAACGGTGCTGTTTTTTTTTTAAATCGAATTTGAACAGTCATAGCATAGTTCATAGGAATCGTTGACGCGAATCAATTCATGTAGAGGAGATGGTATTCGGTTAAAAGCAAGGTGGAAATAGTTCGAAAAAGAAGAATATCGACAGATGAAAAAAAAAACACAGTGTAACCGACAACCTTGAGCAGTACAGTTAGTTATGAGTGTGACTGGAAGTAGCCTCGCATATCGAATGACATCGAAATTCCCATAGGCCACTGTGTCCGGTTAGCTAGCGTAGGTCATTTTGAAAACAGTTCTGACCTATTGTTCGTTTCCTGTACTTTCATATCTTTAAAACTACCGGAATCGTTATCAAACAGATTGCTGATGGATCCGTGATCGGTTGGCCCGATCACAACCGGATTATGTGATTTGTGTGATGATCAACCGGAACAGTGGGACTATAGAAATTGTAATTGTTCGACTAGAATTATTCATTTCCTAGTAAACGTGTAAGCTGAAATTGGCAAGTTGTCAACTAAACTCGACAACAAACCATTCCACGAAAGCTGGTTTTGTCTTTCCTACATTGCGGGCGTGGAGCGAGTCAAGTATACGGTCAGGGCGTAAACAAGTATGGTTTCCGTGACCTTGCGATACATACACATGGTACTCGATGCTTTGTCTTTAAATTTGAAATTTTGGATCTCCACTGTGATGGCCTCTAAAGCCCCCTAGAGTTTACCTTCTATGATGTTTCACGTGTACAACGGTATCCCCGTATAGGTAGGACACATCGTTGACTCGGTTGGATCACGTGAATCACGGCCCTTATGGTGAAACAACCGGTCTGAAACATCAGCAGTAGTGAATCAACGGCATTTGATCTACACATGTGTTTCTATTTCGGTAAAGAAACTGGTGCTCCTCTGTCGGCTATGAATGAGGATAGTGCAAAAGTCAGTTTACGAGCGTAAAATGCAAACACCGGCATTGGTATTCTAGGGGATTTTATCCTACCGGAGGATAGATCTTTTTCCTATGTTCTGTATCCCAACCTTCCCTCCCGTTATTGTTATCGTTATTATTGTTTTGGCGTTGGCAGTCTGATTGTCGGCAAGCCGGAGTTATATTTAATACGGTGAAAAGTAGCATTCCCAATACCACTTATTATCAGTCAACCTTCTCCGATTGGCAGATATGATCCCGAGGGCTCAGAATTTGAGTAATGGATTTCATAAAATATATGCTGTAGTTTCTCATAAATTTATTTTTTTCCCATCTAGACTAGTACTTACTGCATGAGACTTGCTCTCTCGAAATAAGCGATGGCTTTTTCACAAAATTGCGATTCGATGTAATATGCTCCAAGCCATTCGATAACATCAAAGTTGCACGGGAAGTATTTGAAAGACTGAATAAAAACAAAACGGATAGGGTATGCGGAGAAGAAAACAGTAATATAGATGAGCAGTTAGTTGTATCTGGAAAAAAAACATTTGAATATATTACCCGTCGTATAAGGAGCCAAAAACATGCGAGTTAAAAAGCTGGAAAGCACCATACCACCGTATGGACCTTGTTCAGTATCAACAATAGTTCGAATTTATAAACGCTGCTAGGAATCGAGCCCAGGACTCCACAGGGGAGGACGCAAGAACGTTATTCAGTTGATCAAATTCTCTCATTTCATCTTGACGCAATAAGATGCAGCCCATCTTATCAAGTCCAATAGAAGAAACTGATCTTGGGCATAGATTACAAATATTACAGATACCATATGAACGCTTCTCAAAACACAATGCCAGATATTCGTAGTTCAATGAGATAAAATTCACACCTCATCATGAAATATTGAACGTAAAATCGATTTAGATTTTCTACATTCTTTGCTGATGTCTGATGCCACACTAGGACAACGAACTTCTTTAACCCCGTCAGAAATTGTTCGTGGTGTAGAAATTTGTCTATGTCAACTTTATTTACTTTCAAGCACAATTTGTACAGACAAACCAATGGTGTTGCCATGGGATCTCTCATCTCGCCCATTGTAGCCAACCTCTTTTTCCATCCAATCGAATCAAAGGCACTCTCCAATTGTGAAATACCACTACATTTATACGTAAGATACGTACTTGCGTACGTATGTCATTCTTAAGTCACAACACACACGCGTTTCTTGATTGTCTAAACAAACAGTGCAGCTCTATCAATTTCACAATGGAGTCAGAGGATGTGAACAGGGTCTTCAGTTTTCTAGACTGTCACCTCAGGGTGAATAACTCACGCAAATTTACCACTGGGGTTCACGGAAAACCGACAAATTCGGATAAACTCTTACGTTTTGAATCAGCTCATCCGCGATGAGTAAAACGGACACCTGGCAGTCAGAGTCGAAAAGCTTTGGAACGAAGACAATAACCGCCAAATGGAAATGAAACGCCTCAAAAGTGTTCCAAGACAATAACTATCCATCACTCTTGGTAAGATGCCAGCTAGAAGCAAACAAACCAATGATACAACCTATTGAGAAAACTGACCGTGTAGCCTCTATTGGTATTCCATCAGGCACTTCAGAAGCAATCAGAAAGGTTCTCGGTGATTTCAAAATACACACTTGCTTTCGGGTCGACAACACTCTGAAACGCCGTCTCATGAAAGCCAAAGATCCGATCGAATTGCAAGATCAAAACAACTGCATTTACAAAATCAGTTGTAAAGAATGTCCTGCAGAATACATTCGGCAAACCAGTAGACAACTAAAGACAAGGATAACCGAACGTAAGAGAAAAGAAAAACATCGGCCTACAGACAAAAGAACTCTGACAAAACTAGAACGAGACTCAGCGATCGCTCTTCACGCTATAGTCGAAGGCCCCACCATAGACTACAACAGCCCGAAAATACTCCAACTTGGATTTCGAACATGAACTGAACGCTTGTATGCCGAAGCTCAGGCCATTAACACCTACTCTGTATGTGTCAACAGAAACGATGGAATCGAGAGCCCGAGCATTTGGTCTACCCTTACATCCCTAACGCGTAATCGCGATAAAAGGTCACGGTGTCACTTGACCCCATCTGATAATGGAAGTTAGTATGACAAATAACGAATCATTCAGCCCACCACTACACATACGCAAACAAACGATGAAAAATCCCTTGACATATGATCCTTTCCTCCGAGTCATTTGATTGTAAAACCTGCCTTGAGAGAGGTTACCCAGGGAAACTGCGTTACCGGCGACTATAATTCCCTACCGATGTCGCTGTGTTATTACCATTATAACATTCACAGTAAAATCGATCAACTTAAATCTCCCCCAGAACTTCTCAAATCGGTCAATCAATTGTATCTTATCAATGTATTATTCAAAAATGAAGCTGTAGGTACTCGTTGAATCAATTTTATTCATCTGATTGTTGATGCAGTCAGTGAATTTATTTACTCCATCATGACCTAAATCAAGGATAACTTTTTTCAATGGGAACCCATAAATGAATTAGTTATGTATTTTTACCTAAATTTTTGATTTTGCGTCAAAGGGCAATGACTGATACATTTATGGTAGTCGACATTTGTATTACTGGACACAACACCTGTGGAAGAAAACAGCTGCGAAACCGGTTGTTGCTACTTGTGTGTGGGTGTCTGGTCTCTAGTGAGGAAATCACCCGTGCTTATCGTGAGGGCGCTAACCGACAGTGATTACATGTAGGGTGCATTCTTGTCTGGAATCATTCCTCTACCTCGTTGTGAATCACAACTCAGCTGGAAAAAATATCTTATTGAAAAAGATTTGCGTTTTTTTATTGATATAAATTCGAAACCTCTTGTTCTATTGATCGAATTTCTAATAAAAAAAGAGAAAATGAATATTGTGAGACGTAAACATCTTACTCGATCTCCCCAGAAATGACAGTGTAAAGTGGTGTGATATTTCTTTACAGAACTGTTTTAGTAAAAGAAACATTCGACTGGCGGGCACAGTGATCAAAAGCAGTTCAGTTCCACTACCAGTCCCAATGTAAATTGATTCATTGCGTCAGAAATTAGTGCTCACAAAACGGTACATTCAAACAGCAGTTTTTGAATACAGTCGCTGATGACATCTCACTTGGTTTGTGAATTTCGGATACTGACACAACCGAATAACGTATAACTGTGTAATTCCGTTTGACCTTTTTAAGAACCAACAAAACTGTACCAAACCATTTAATATACGATGTGATATCACATGGCATGGTTGATACTTAGAGATGCGAAAACAAAATCCACTAGTGGTAACGTCTGTTTGGATTCTGGAGCTTACACTTCACACACTTAGCCACTTCCTCTTAATTTAGAGTGGGCGTAGTCTCGCGGAATGCCTCGCTTGTATTCATGATTGCGTATAAGAACATTCTACTGTGTCATGATTTCGCTCATCTCATATTTGTTTGTTTTTCTGGCAATTAATTCCACCCGTTTGTCTTGCATTCAAACGAGTGCTGATCAACAAGAGGCTTTGTTCTAAACATCATACCCAGTAGATATTGAACGTGGAACTGGTCCAATTCGGCATTTCATTTTCGCATTCATACATCCATGTTAAATTGGAGAAGCGCGTTCACTCAGACTTACACATAAAACCAGAGGTAGACTGAAAATGAACGAAGGATATTACTTCAGCAGCGGTTCCGTTTTGTTTAGAAACAGAAATATTGCTAATAGTTCGACAAAAATCTAGGCTCTTTATTTTATACCAGCTGAATAGTTTTTGTCCTAGTTGGAAATCATCACAACGTGTTTATGGTGCCCTCATTAAGTTGCAAGCTCCACGGACGATCATCGCAGAGTTAAGAGCAAAACATAACACCAGGCATGCTAAGAATGCCCACAAATAGCATGGATATACTTTGCGGTCTTCTGCTTCAATAAACCTTCAGGACTCCTTTTGGAGAACTAATGGACACCACACATGATTGCAATTGTACATTAGTGAAACCCCAAAAGACGAACCTGGTTGTGTAGTATTTACCAGGATATCAGTTCNATAAGATGAAAAACATCAAATGATAGAATTCGATTATCTACTACTCTCTTGTGAAGAGAAGTCATACTCGGAATATTTCTGAGTAACTCAGTACCTCTGAGGCTGATAGTACGTTGTTCGAGATGAGATGTCCGAAAAAACCTAGTGCTGTAATTCCAGAAGACGGTGCTGGTCGAGGATAATCGTTTATTGAAGATGACAGTAATTTGGCATACATAACACAGAAAATCTCATAAGAAACATACCATCGCAGTTCCCGGCCGCACGACGGGTAATGAATGTAGCAATCGATAGTTATTCCATGAGATACAGTAATTTGCCTTCGGTGGTCTTAATTTTTGATCGTCGAAAGTAATCACCAAGTAAAGTAATCACCTACTACTCACAAGTGAGTAGTATGTCATAACACTAGTACTGCGTCTCGCAACAAGGTTGAAACAGAAGTACAATGCTTTTGAGATTATGGTTCACTCCTCTTTTTCTCTTCAAAGAACGAAATTCATCACGAAATTATATTAAACATGTCACTTATTTTGTCCAGAAAAAACCAACTTTTTGCACGTTTAAACTGTATTTTACCAATTTAGAAAACCAGCATTAGATCTCATCATTTACGACCCAAAATGGAATTAACTTTTAAGTTATTATTATTTCAGAGGCACAACCTGCATAGATTGGGACCTCAATGGTGAACTCACATCATAATAGTAGGAAAATGCTTGGGATTTGTCACCCTCTTGTTCGTAATTGTCACCCAACCGCTGGAGAAGGAAAGGGTCACTGGGAACCAAGCCATGCAATTGCATTGCCCTGAAAAATAAGCGAATAGTGAATCCTGATAGAGATTACTTATGTGTCATCATTGTCTGACACCTTCATTGATCAAATCGATATCCAATCAGTATCTATATTATGAGTAATCAGCAAACACTGAAATGACCCGACGTCTTATGCATTTCAATGGAAAAGAAATCAGACGATATTCACTCAAAATTTGGCTCATCTAAAATCTGGCACCCATTTGCATTTGGAGTTATTTACAGACCCTATGAATGGTGCAGGAAAATAATGTCCTAATCATCAACCGTTGATGATTTTTTGGACACCTTAGTACAGCCTGAAAATTCTGTTGCACTGCATCACGCAAACTTCAGTATTTTACGACTCAATCGCGATAGCTTAACCTCACAGCAATCATAGCTGTTATTGGCAAAACGATCAAATATGGAAATCCGCATCGGTACTGAAAAATAACCATTACAAAAAACGAAAAGGGATACTTTGGTGAACAGCACTGTCCATGTCTCATGGAAAGGAAAAATATTCCAAATAATGATTTTATATGCGGGATAGTTCCCGCAAGGAAAGTGCAAATTCACAACACTACTCGCTTGAGACCGCTTTCAAAAGCCACACATTCAACAGACAATTGTACACCCCAACCACTGACTGAGTTCCACACGTACCCATAGACCTACAACGCGTTGTATTACACTTACCATTCTTGAGCTTGTGTTGGATCTTCCAATTTCTCATAGATGTCCATTATTTGATAGACAACCGGGGCACTATTGCGCAGGACAGCATGCAGTTTGAAAAATGCGTCCAAAGCCTCCTCGTATCTTTCAGTTCGTTTACAAACAATGCCCAAATTGTACAATGCTTCCACACAACTGGAATCGTCTTGTAAAGCTTCCGTGTAGCAGTCCCGAGCTCGTTNGTGGAAATGGAAATCCTCGCGAAATCAATTAAAGCATGCAAACTTATCATTCGTTTCAGCGTCATAGTATTTCATTGATAATTTCATGATTATAAAACAAGAATACTATGACGACCCAAAACTGAATCAGTTTATGAACCATAGGCAACAAATAATCGGTTTTCGCGATTTACTAATTTTTCGGATTTGTTTTGTTCAAAAGGTAACCTTTCCGTGGTGAGTTCTTGTCACACACTCCATCATCACAAGGACTTTCAGTTTGGCTACGACGCCACAAGACCTTAAGCCCAAGTGAAAAATCATGCACAGTCTTAAGAGAGATGCCGCTACGGACGAAATAAAAGTTTTTCACCCCTAAAGTCTGGTAGCTGCTTAAACCAGTTGAAAACTAGTTCTAATAGGCAAATTTCTTTAGTTTTATTTATATTCATTATGAAAAGTTGTTTAATAATAAAATTAGTAGTTTCCGCCCAAAGAAGACGACAATAACTATGATCAAGTTCAAACTGAAAACTAAATATTTGCAAAACATGGGCTCTTGTCGTTCTCTTCTCCTAGTACATTATAATCTACCCCTGGCAGATTGATTAGTGTCAAAATTACATTTGTTCATCATTCCGTTTCAATATTTAGCATCGATTTTCTCATCCATGAGGCGGAACCTATCACAGAGAAAATAGCATCTCACAGGTTCACAGTAGGAGGTTAATACTATGGAGAAATGAATACTTATAATGCGTTGTTAATTTAGTGGCTGGGTCGGAAATCAGAGGTTTTATCAACACAAAATGTTCACCTGGATTAATAATGCATCCCCGACTGACGTACCTGCAGGATTATACCGATCGGCCGCCAATGCTTGATCAGCGTACCGATCTGCCTGGGCCAGGTCACCCTCGAGAAAATAGAGGAAGGAGAGATTTGTGGCCGCCGTGCTGGCCACACGAGTGTCTTTTCGTTCAAACGACTTCAGTGTTTCTATCGCCTGAAATAGCCCGTACACAAACACACAATTTAATGGAGGTCTAATTATGCGAACACTGGAAACCAAATATCTTTCTTTTGAAAACTACGAACACCACGAGAACAATGCTATTTGGCTAACCTTTGTATGCAAAGATTTCCCACCGTCCTAAAATGAAATTTCGTTTATTGATAATTGGTCATCGTGTTCAAATTTGGGCGGGTCATTTATGAGTGGCAAATAACTAGAATTGTTAAATCTAACAATCTAAGCCAAAACAAATCAGTGAACTTGGTTGAAAATAAAAACGGCAATATAGATTTAAAGATGCATTCTTGGTCCGCTGTTGACTATACGCCACTAAAATTTGTGCATAAGTGTGTCTGGGCAGTAAGGTAAATAATGGAAATCCATCAATTGGATCGAGGACTTGCTATTTTCGTCGAAGGCCTGTTTGAAAGCATATCTATGAAATTAATCAAAATGTCATGTCATGTCGTTAGTAACAACAAAGTACAGTGGTGTTTCAGTGCATGTCTGGGGGAACCGTCTGGTTATAAGATCGGACCAAACTGAACGATATCGTTGATGCCCAATTTCAACATGAAGTTCTGCTAGGACGCATTCGCTACTAATGAGCACAACTAATAAACCAACTGTAGTCATTGTGGTAGCAGTAGTAGTAGTAGTAGTAGTAGTAGTAGTAGTAGTAGTAATAAGTACGGAACTCGTAACACGAACCACGAAATAGGAATCACAGGACACGAATCAAGAATCACCTATCACGGACTGGATCACGGAAACACTGAACCGCAATGGCATTTGCACACAATGTCCCACGTAGCTGAGACACGAGAAAAAGGCCACAAGAAGGGTAGTTCGTTTATTGGAAGAAATGAGGGTGTTTAAACAGTATGTACAAAAGAAGATTATTGGTTATCCAGGCTTCCATCAATCGTACTGCAGTATTGCTGGCATAATTCTGCTTCTGTCTGGACTGTACCGTCGCGGAGTGGCTGGCACCATCTGCTTATGTCGTGTAGTCAGAAGCCGTGACACGTATGCGCGTCATTGACGTCACCTTTGAAATTTGACTGATCACAATTGTCTAAAAACTGCAACGCGCCGCTCCAGGGTAGGCCTCATCACGTAGGCCTGGACCACCACACCAACTTTCAAGGAAGGCAACGCTACTACACGTCGTTCCTTAATGGTGGGCTGTAACTGAACCTCAGGAGATAATACCAGACAGCAGATAGCGAGCATGATCCAGTAGGTCAATGCTGTCATGTGGTCAAATTTGAGCAATCGGGCATTTGTGGAGAAAGATTGCAATTTCTTTCAGTACATACCGGTAGATATATTATATTATTGTTCTGTGTACAAATCGTGCAATGTTATAAGTCTCATTACTTTTGTGTCGAACAAAGTAAGCTGATGATTCATCTAGCTATTATCTTCAATTTTATGCAGTACGTCACCTTTGACGTTATTTCTCAAAAGACAACAGTCCATGGACTGCATAACTATGCTAAAACGGTCTGCATTATGTGCAGATGAGATGAAAAACTGCTGGCAGATCAACCATTTCGATCAACAGGTCAAGCAAAAAACTGTTTCTTACACCTCCGAAAACCTCCTATGTTCACCATATGCACTATTTTGGCTTTGCTGACTAAATAAAGTAATCCAAGGACAACAGTCGATCATAGATTGATCGTTGCTACCACATGCCGCTTTGTATTTTGCACCTTTCTTCGTAGTTTAAAAACAATGTTCGTTCTGATTTGAACCAACTATTCTTCAGGCTTGGTTTCCGCGTACGATTCTAAGTTTATTCAGTCGACCCCTTACACTCGGAAACAATCGGCTAAAGTTTCACCTGAATTGGAGCTTAACTAAAGTGCATGTTCACCGCCTGGGTTTCGAACCCAAGATCCATGGCATGGAAGGTGG
>UZAN01040384.1:3791-18591 GCA_900618425.1 Echinostoma caproni | reverse complement strand
ACCAAAGCGATTGTTTACCTACCTCAGGCGAAGAACCAGAGCAACGCCTGGTCTCCCGAATATCGCCAACGATGGGGCACTAGCCGAAAAAGATGAGAACAAAGCGGAGATGCTGGCATCACATTATGCCTCAGTGTACACCCAGCCTCCAGCACACTGGCACATCTACTGGACACTGACACTGCGCTGGACTGGGCCCCATTTACTATCGGAGAGGTGGCCCTGGAGCGGCGTCGACTAAAGGTTCACCAGTCACCTGGACCTGATGGTGTGCATCCGCTGATCCTGAAGGAGCTGGCAGATGTGCTTGCAGTGCCACTGTGCAACCTGTTCAATTTTTCATTCACTCAAGGGCGTTTACCGCGGCAGTAGAAGGATGCTGTCATTGTTCCACTGGGCAAAGTTGGGGATAGGAGTGACCCTGGGAACTATCGACCAGTCAGCCTTACTAGTGTTGTGGATCAAGTAATGTAGCGGCTGGTGGCTGCACGGCTTACGCAGCATTTGGTGTGCCACGGTCACCTGTGCCACCAACAACACGGTTTCCGGCCGGGTCGCTCATACCTCTCAAACCTGCTACTTGCACGTGAATGCTGGACCGAGGACAAGGCCAAAGGACACGAAGCGGACATCATCTTTGTGGACTTCAGCAAGGCTTTCGACAAGGTGCCGCACGACATCCTTCTGCGAAAGCTGTCCAACCTAGGTGTAGGTGTGGTCATGCGAAATTGGCTGCGAGACTTCCTCATCGATCGGAAGTTCTGCGTCCGTGTTGGCAAATCGCTCTCTGCATGGTATTCCGCTCCCAGTGGGGTCCCCCAAGGCTCGGTTCTTGGTCCATTGCTCTTTGTGGTATATGTGAACGACCTGCCCGGTCAACTGTGTAGCCCATCCCTTATGTATGCGGATGACATCAAAATCTGGCGTACAACCAAGGATCCGAATGATCGAAGTTCTCTTCAAGCGGATTTGAACAACCTGGCTCAGTGGGCGGACATCTGGGCTCTTCCAGTCAATATAGCAAAGTGTGCTCACCTGCATTTGGGGCGTGCCGACTCAGAGGTAGTCTACAACTTCCAGGTAATCACACTGTGCAGAACATCGTGCGAACGAGACCTGGTTGTGATGGTTACGTCATCACCAAAGACCCGAGAAAACACCGATCCGGTCTGTGCTAGCGCATGAAGCATTCTCGGGCCTATTCGGCGGTCTTTCAACCAGCTCACGATGGACGCTTTCAGGCTGCTGTGCGCTTCACATGTCAGACCAAGACTTGAGTATGGTGGTGCGGCGACATATCCCTGCACGGCCGGTTAACTGGATAAGTTGGAGCGTGTACACCTTGATGCCACTAGACTCGTTGTTGGATCACGCGGGACCAGCTATGAAGGTCGTCTACAGGCTACTGGTCTGTTCCTAATTGCGTATGGACGCCTCAGGGGAGATCTCATCTGCCTGAGGAAGATCCTGAGAGGTGATATGGGCCCGGAGCTGCAACAGTACTTCTCTTTACGGACAGAACACCGCACGCGGGGGCACTCTTTCACGTTGCGGAAACTTCAGTCAGTTCGTCTTCCGTTATTCTACCGACTCTGGCGTAGGTCAACAACACCCTGGAATTCCCTTCCAGCGATTGTGGTGGAAGAGAAGACAGACACTGCTTTCAAACGGCGTCTGGATGGGCACCTGAAGGGGCTATGAAGGAACGAACACTTGTGATCGGACCTTCGACCCAGTGGTGATGGGGCTTACACGGGCACCCTGCCCTCTGCCTTCAATCCTGAAGACTGAAGACTATTTACGTTTATCACCGATAATCGACTGACTCTTTATGAGTAGTGTTGTATTCACATACAAACAAATTACAATCACTAAGAGTTGATTGTATGAAATAACCTAAGCACCAATGTATGTGACCAATGCAAGGGGACGTGTTGTTACATAAGTGATTGCATTCAGCCGAGAAGTAGTTGAGCATTAGTTTTGAAAATGGACGGGCGACCAGAAAATGCTGCTTGCTGAACATGAACATGTACAGATGAGTCTAACAAGGTTTAATTGAGTATCTCGAGAACTATGTAGAATAGGGTTAAAGATTTCTACGATGAATTGACTTGGATGATAAGCTAGGTCTAGTAAGTGGTAAGTGAATATATAAACCTTGATTTTGTTGATACTCGTCAGACAGAACTAACTGACGGGCAATCGGCTGGTAAGATTCTTCCATTCGTGCTTACGCGGCGGATTAGTGAGTAATAACTTACAAAATAAAAGACCATATCGCAATAATGCGCAATTTATATCCAGGACGATTTCATTGCATCTCAAAATATTGCACACTGCAGAAAATGCGCTGTTTATGTGTCAGAAGATGTCGAGTTGTGGCTGAAGACGGGTTTCCGTTGTTTCGGCTGTCAGTTGTATGCAGCGAACTTGACCTGGATTGCAGTATCTGGCTTCAGGTCCTATCCGAAATATGTTCAATTATCCGATTATACAATAATAAGAACACCAGGTGGACCGGTGCACGGCATTTCGGATTATCTACCAGTCACGAATCACAAGATTTTTAGGCTTTGCTACGATGATTTCCAGCAATTGATGGGAGCTACCCCTCCCTTTTGAGTCAAGAAGAAATAACTTCATGTTAGCATGTCTTTACCACGGTGATCTGATCCTTCATTTACCCATAGGGGTAAACGGGAGGTTTCCTCTGGTAAACACTCCAATTTGCCGAGTAATCATCGGTGAGTGATCTATCATAGGATACTTTACCTTTAGTAACATACTATGGATATGCGGTGATGTACCAGGGGTATCCCGAGACAAGTAGTCAATGTATTGCAAGCAAGAGTCACAGATGGATACAACGGACTCGTCCACGATCAGACGTCGCCAACACACAATCGATTTTAATACCTGGACCATTCACAGGTTGAACTAGATCGGAATAAATCATAGTTATGTATTACCCAATACGCATTATTCCGATTTGTTTTTTGTTAACAATTTCAACTTTTTAACATTACAGATAACGAATAAGAGAACCAGGAACCAATAGAAGAAAGAAACCTTTAATTTGTATACATATGTTTTGGCACTTTGCTTTTATTATATATATATATATGTATGTATATAGAATCTATCAACATATTAAGTTTTTTCACCAATAGCTGGAGAATGAGCATCCGTTAGGCGCAATAGCAGTAGGTGACGTTTAATGAATCGGTTTGACCGTGTTCCGAATGCCTTATCCAGTCGCTTCTCTTTAGTGGAATCAAAGCCTGTGGTAGCAGAAAAACACTAAGCTTGATATTTTATGATTGCGTTTATTTAATGCGGGAAAAAGTAATAATGAACAGTGAAAAATACAAATACGGGTGGTCACTTTTTAGCATACCATGAGTGTCCCCTTTTTGGCTTAGAACTGGAGTAGCCGGGGACGTTCAAAGGATACTCGGCACATTGGTGAGTGTCCCCCCAAATGTTTCAAAAGGGGATACACCTTGGGGACTCCAGGCGTTATACTCAGGGGACACCTAGGGATCTGCCAGGGGAATACTCGTTCTGCAATGGGCTCCTTCCTTTTAGATTGTATCTTATTTTACTTTGTTGCCATATCTAAGCCCTACATAAACATTCCATTTTCTGCACCATGCAGGGCGACGCAAAGTTATACCGGACATAAATCATGCAGCTATGCGATATGGTCTTTTCTTTTGAAATCGATCATGCTTAAGTAATAACTTTATTTTTTGTTCCATCCAATGCTGTGTTATTAAAACCAGTGAGTTATTCCCTCAATTTTCGTTTTCAAGCACCCAGTTCTTGCATTACCTGTCCTAGCAAGGTTTAGTAGACCCGCATGTATACAGATAGCTTCTTTCTAAGGAATGACATCGACTAACACGGTTTATTAAATCACGAATGATATTGACATGAAAGTAATTGATGAAGCTAGTCTATATAAACTAAAAATTCTGTGTGGTATTGACCATATTTTATAATCACATTCCAGTTGCTTTAAGGGAATGAATATGCACTATCAATGGCTCCTGGTGGAATTTTTCTGCATGCAAAAATCGGTACTGGTTGTATCTTGAAAGAAGGATTAAAGACAATCAATAAATCAAATTTTCCCACTGGAATCAAAAACATCCTCATCATCATCAACCGACAGCGAACCAAAGAGAAATGAATTTCACTTATTACTGCCAAGTTCTCCGTTTACGCAAAGTAAGTGAGAAGGTGCAAGATGAACAGAGTTTGGGCCTAACTGGAGGGTAGCAAAAAGGGTGAACCTCGATGATTAACACAGAGTGCAAAACCTAAGTGTGAATACGTAAGGTTTCAAACATTTTTCCCGATAAGAAATTACACGAACGCCACTGCTGTCAGTTCGCTGTCATATCCTTCAGTGTTTCCAACCAACCAGTTGTAGGGTCTTTTGGACCCCAACCCGAAAGACGGAAGACATCTATTCTACCTAATCGCCCTATGCATTTCTTCATGCGTCTTTCCCGCGTCATCTGTTGATCTCCACATTGTTTCCTCTAAATTGGAGTCGAACCTGTGAATAAGGTGCGGTACGGTAGACGATGGCTTGACATGCGTAATACGTGCCCTAGCCGGCGAAACCTACTCATCTAAATTATCCAAGATCATTAATTTTCCACCGAATCATTACCAAATACGCGACGCCTTACCTCAGAGTTGCTTACACGCTCGCTCCATCCAACCCAGGTCAAACTACGTAAACATCGACAGTCGAAGACTGCAAGGCGATGAATATCTTCCACTTGTAAATTAAGGGTCTCGCAACCATAAAGCAGAACTGACCGCACACTGGCGCACTATAAACGACCTTTCAGATTCAACTAAAAATCACGTCTGCACCAAAGGTGCTTCCGTCTTGATGACGCTTATCTTCCTCAACTACACTACCGTCATTTCTCACACAACTACCTAAGTAGAAGAAACATTCCACCATAACTATTTCTTGACCATCAAACACAAGCTCTGAGTTAAGCGACACCCAACCTTGTAGCATCAACTTGCACTTTGAAGATACAAACGGAGTTACAGAACTTGAAAGCCTATCTATCAAGAGCGCTTTGCTCATTCCCCATACTTCCTACCAATGTCGTGAGCGTAATTCAAATCGTACAACCTTTCTCCAATTGCCCATTCAATGCTAACATTTTGGAGATCACTTAGTGAGTTCTCATTATTTCGTCTTTGACTCAATTGAATAGGGCTGGTGAAATAGAGAGCCCTTGACGAACACCACTCCTGGTTTCGAAAGATTTGCTTAGCCCACCGTATACCCTTAAGCTACCCAACGAGTGCAGGTACAGCGAGCTCAATAGGTTTACATACTTCTGCGGTATTCCTTTACGAAGCAGCGACTGTTGGTAGACGGTGTGAGTTGCGCCATTCGAGGATTTAACGCAGCTTCAAGATTTGGTTGCTGTAATCTCGACTTGGTTGGAATCCCGCTTCTCGTTCACGAATATTCATCTCCCGTAAGGATCTCATTCGACGAAGTATCACAAAGTTAACAATTTTGTGATAATCGGAACTAAACTTATCCCGCGGTTTGTGCAGTGATTGTGTGACCCCTACTTGAAGATCGGAACGATCAGCGATTCTTCTCAGGATAAATGGATACGATCCTTCAAACAGATGCTACGAAATAAGCTGACAATCGAATCGAGAGAGTCACCCCCACCTATCTTGAAAAGAATGGTGAGAAGCCCATCAGGTCCTGCTGTATTCACTCGATCAAATATAGCTTCGTACTTCCAATTCTGTTGGAGAGTCACATGTTACCACACACGGAATTTCCATTGCAATCGCCGCGATAACCGCATTAGCACCGGACTAAATAAACTGTTCACTAAATACTCTGCTCAGCGATCAAGTCGTTATTCTGTATGATGGATGCTCTGTCCACTTTTATCAAAAATGACCTCATTGACTGGTATGCAGCGACCTCCGTTGGTGCGTATTAGGTGAAACAGTCTTCGACTATTACTTGACGCAGAAGCTACTTACAGTTCACTAGCTATCTTGACCCACCAGTTTTCGTGACGTTTCTTAAGACTTTTCCTGAGCTAGTGCTGCAGATGCCGCTGGTTTATGAAAGCCTTAAGAGCAAGAACTGTCCCCAGAAATAGTAACTGGATATTTTCAGACAAGAAAGACTCAGTCAAACAATTTTTCGTGACAAATTCAAGAATTTAGAGTGTTGTCAGACTATAATAATACGTGAAAAAAAATTTGATATTAGGACGTAAACTACGCAAACACATTAAAATTTGGATTAACCAATGTTTTTCGTTTATCACCATCAACGGAAGTTAGTCAATTTATTTTATTTTGATCTCTGTACTGTTGCTGACTTGCAAACAGCTGAAACGTTTTTGGAGGTATAAGTCAACCATATAATTTATGCGATTAAAATAATGAATTTGCGACGATAATTAACAATACTCATTAGGTTCATAAATCTTCAGTCAACTGTTCACCCATACTAGAATGAGGTGACACCTCAAGATTAGGGATTCCTCAAGGAAACCAGGGGAAAATTTTGATAGTTTAACTGGTGAAAAATGTATCGAGTTCAAAATGGTTTCATCACAGATCGGTTCCGGTCTGCTTGCTATGGCCTTCATACGATATTCCCACAGCGAAGTTCATGAGCGGTAAACGCAGATCAATTTTTCGGTATTTCACATCAAACCGACACAACGCATATTTCAACATATGAACACAAAGTTGTTTTTACATGTTAAATTGCGTACTGCGGGCACTTGATGAGAAAAACCGGGAAGCAACAGACTTGGGTTTGCCGCTCTCAGACTTGTGTTCCCCAGATCCATTTCAGGTCAATGCCATTTTCCAAAGTCGCACATAAATTTCTTGTAAAATATCATTTCCGACGACAGATAATCTTTTCTCTTTTTCTCCGTCTCATATTATATATTATATTTCTAACTTGTCTCATAATGAAGATAACTAAGTATGTTGAACTGGCGAATCACGCGTTTCGGTAGGAATACGGTTTTTAAGCTGTTGGCTTTACACTACTCTTGTTTAGTAAGTAACTAAAATAAAATGTAATTTGATCTCTAATCAACCGGTTCTCTTTCTTACTCAATACCTACGGTACTTCTCACATTACAGTACTCACATCAACTAGAACTAACTTTCACAATCCAAAAGAGGTGCAAAGCAAGTTGTGCCGTATGAACACTTACTCGCTTTTCCATAACCTTAATCTTCTCCTCCGGACTATCGTCAGATCTGACTTCCAGCGGTGGGGCAGGTCCGGTGTCCAAGGGCAGTTGGCCGCCTGACCAGGCACCTGCGTTGCCCATTGTTGTTGATAGCCTTCGACCCATTGATGAGTAGCCTGCTGCCCGAACAGATGTCATCGGTCGGCCTCCATCACCAGAACTAGATCCAGCGGCTGTGGTCAGTCTCAGGTTGGCTCCGGTTTGCAATCGACCAACAGCATTATTGATTGCGGTGCGAGTTGCTGATGTGTTCAGATTTCGACCGAGAACCTTCGGAAAATAAAGGGGTTCATAATTAATTAATAAAACCGATATCATTCTCATCCTTTTTTTGTTTTTTACTCTGCTGCATCATCTAAATGGGTAGCCAAAAGACAGGTACCAAAACCGAAACGGAAACTGAACTTGATCATACACATTGGTAGGATCAACTTAGAGCGTTATTGATAGGTTTATCATAATTTTTTTATCTTTTACTAAATGCTGCATGATCTGCCTGTCGAAATCCCGTGCCCCGTAAAAAACAACAAACAACACAAAAATTTTAACAAGCGTACGATGAAACACACAAAAAATTTGTTATCCAGGATATCTACCATTTTCCCGTGTTTAACTGTTTCACCTTCTTTCCATTTTGTTCTGTATTCCAATCCAGCTGCCCCCTTTTATTGTTATTATTGTTGTGACGTTGGCACCATGCGTGGTCGCAAGCCGGTTATATATATATATATATATATATCGATGTGATATGTATATATATATATATCACATCGATGCTGTTTTTGCATAATTCCGTGGGAGAAGTTTTTAAAAATAAATAGGATGCATGACGAGATCCACGAAAAAAGCGGAAATTGGTCAAAGATGATCATCACTTCTTCCGTTTCTTTGAGTTTGTCGATTTGATAGGGGGCAAGTCTAAATGAAAAGAAGGTTACGATTGTTCGACGTTTGTTGGTACGAGATCTCAATAACCGGCCAATTACGATTTTGGTAATGGTTATTCCAACAGCTTTTTGAATAAATACACTTTCCGGGTCATTCTGGAGAAAATTCACTTCTCAATAAGTAATTACCGGTTATAACCGATGAAGACAACAAGAGAGCACATTCAGAATCCCTGAAATCTGTGGATAAATATCCACTGATTTTTAAACTATGTTTATTGAACAAATCGTAAGTAGCAGATATTTTGGGTTCATCTTTTCCATCTCCGGCAACTCAAACATCATCATGATCTTTTTGTTTAATTATGTCAATGGCGAAACAGCTAAAACGACCGTGACCGCATAAAATAACCAACTTAACTTATTTTGAGATTACTGAAAACAGGACCCAATTGATTGTTTGTAATAAAACGGAAATGGAATCAGGAAAATCATCCGAGATTTATACAGAAACATCTAATTTAAATCCGTTTCAGCTAACCTCAGATTGAAATAGTCTCAGATTCATAAGTGGACAATTGTGAAGTTAGAACATTGAAAGCAGCATTTAAAATGTCATATTTGTATTAAGATCAGCATTAGCCTAAGGAAAATTTAAATAAAATGCATCACTGATAAGATGTTTAAGAGGAAGCTCGACAGCGTCCTGCGAACAAAGTGGTATGCAGATCTACCATGAATGAGATCTTCGAGTCTGTGGTGATGAGGCTCATACGGGAAATTACCCTCTGCCTCTAATTGAAGAGCATTGAACATTGAACATTGATTTAGACGGAAATCGGATAACTATACGGATAACATATGTAACACCTTTTGTGGTTTATAGCGTGTGATTTTGAGTTTCGCAGATATTTTTAGCATCTGAAACAACCATAAACGTCGATTGAATAGCCAGGTGACCAAATTCGGCTACAAATCATCTGTCGGGTTCTTTGACCAGAGATATTTCAGATTCTTGTCACTCCTTTAAAGAATTCAACACGAGCCTGAATGATACCGAACTTTACCGGCTTTCTCATTCCACTTTGCTGTATGAGAGTTGGTAATTACTAGTGCTCTTCAAGCCGCGCCTCGCAACTACAACCGAGGTGCGAACCAGTATGTCCTAGGCAGGCATTCTTAACACATACCAGACGTCGTGAACGATGTAGTGAAATGATTTTAAATGGATAGTTTCCAGGACCTTTCCAGGACGCACTTGATCGATAGTCGCACATTTTTCTCACCAAAAGTGATCAGTATAGAAAATATGAGGATTATGAAACACTTCAAAGCGATGGGCCGCTTAACTTAAACACAATCATTTTAGGCGCTGCAATAACTTGATTTCTGACCACAACGGTTTCGACCAATTACAACAAATGGTAACAATAAATTATCTATTCTAAATGATACGGACTTCATTCGCAATAAAAAGTGGTCTTGAAGGTTGAACAGCAATTTAACTTTTTAGTAGAAAAACGTATACTGTACGGGTTCCTGTTCATATTCGAGGATAAAAGTTGGAGATTTTCGAGAGGAAATGATGAATTTTGTATGCAACTTCCGAGCTGTTGAGATCTTTCTGACAATAACCTGTATCGTTGGTGGCACAGTTCCGCTGGACAAACCATTTTCCCCTGACTTTCGGGAGTGCTTAAAGACTGTTATTCAGATTTCAGTTCGTAATATTAAAACAAAAGCCTAGAGTGTTCTCTACTAAACAAATATGGGTTACAATTTCAGTATTGCAAACGTGCAAGCCTGGACACTTTGTTACAAAAGGAGAGCCTGACTGAAGAATGTGAAGAGATTAGTTGCTCTGATGATTAAAGATCGAAAGTGTCAGACATATCAAGATATATATTTCAAATTCAAATTTAAATTTCACACATATCTGAAGCCAAACTGTGTGCCAAACAAATCAGGGTACAATAAACTTTATAAAAAGAAAAACGTTCCATGATTTGCATGTGGCTGAATATTGCCAGGTTGCTGGGGCCAAGACAGAAGAATTTTCTCAGAGAATCCACAACCGGAGGATAGGACTTATTATTCCGAAAAAGACTACCTAGAGGTGATCTTATAGAAAACTTCGGGATCAAAAAAGAACTCTCAGGAGCCATGTGAAAAAAATATTTCAAAAACGTCTGAAGGAACTGAGTGATAAAAGTTTCTTAAGCTGCGGTGTTAAATCAAACTTCTTAAACAACAAGGTGATTAAAAAAGGAGCTGGTGACCAAATGCAATATTAGGCTTAGGAAGCAAATATGGTTTTAAGAATTTTCTCAGGGACGCAAAGATAAATACCCTAAACGATACCTCGAATGCGCATAGATCAGGATATCAGCAAGAAAAGGCAGGCAGTATATTGCGAGAACAAGTCCACCTGCTGTCTACGAAAAGGCATTTCGAAAATGTCTTTCTATCTACTTCCAGTGCGTGCACAAGACCGACAGTAATTGTCATTAACCAACTAACAAGCACGCATACAACATGCCAGCGGTTTTCAGTTCCCAGAGAACGTAAACATAGCATTGAACAACCTGAAACCAAATAAATCTCAAGGTTTCGATTATGTCCATCATCATACACCGAGGCTCAAACTATTACTGTTAATGTCGAACTTTTACCGGCCTCGAACTTCCTACCTAAAGATAGGAAGAAAGCCACTGTGTTGCTCTCCTTCAGAGGCGGAGATAGATCCTAGATATAGACTTAATATCCTGACCAGTTTAATATCCCAAACGTATGGGCGCATCTCGTTACACAAGATATGTGCAATACTGTAAAACAAAGTGCAGTAACGTACATTGGTCGTCAGACAATACAACTACCCCGCAGGATGGAGGAACACTAAACAGGTTGGTTAAGACAAGCAAGCACAGAATCATAATAAGGGCCACTCTCTTTTATCCAGAGGATAGAGGCCCTCAAATTAAACCGAAATAAGCGTTCAGGTTTATTTATGACGTGCCCTCAACTCCCCTAAGGCAGTGCGCTTACACACACTAGCCACTGCCAAAGCAATAGGCATTTATCTTTACAAGCTAGAGTTATGCACAAAGAAGCAACTGGCCTAAGCGCTTCACTTACCTTAACCAAAACGGATCTTCAACATCAGCGTCATCAACAACAGTCCAAGCACAACCAACTTCACGTAAACGATGACACACAGGGCTCTCATCCCTCTCCTCCTCCTGAATGACTTTTCGATACAGCGTAAAAACTTGTCCTCTATAACAACCAATTGTAATATTATCTGTACACGCGGGATTGCGAAATATTCCAAAAGCAATCGTTTGCCTTCGGACTTGTGTTCTGATTTTACAATAGGTTTATTCTAAAATGCCTCTTCAGCACAGATTTCTTCCTGGAATTTACCACTAACAGGTTGGATAAGAGTATCCAAGTAAAGGTGCGATATTTAGACCTAAAAACGCCTTTGGCTTAGTGGGTCACCGCCAACTGGAGATCAATCAATGAACGGCAGAAATCTCTAACGCTATATAAAACTGGGTCAGAAAGCTTTTATCACATCACTCGCAGTTAATGTTCGAGGATCTCACTTGGAAACTGACTTCCCTTCTAAGGGTGTACCCCAGCCCTGTATACAGGCGCCTTCTTTTTAAATCTTACCGAATGACCTCAATAGTCTAAGAAAATTAATGTTCTCTCTATGCAGATGACGTTAGATTGGTGAGAAACAGCAACTACTTCGACACCCCATCAGACTAAAATCTGCAAAATATGTAGATGATATGTCAAATGGGATCTTGAAATCAACGCACTAAAGAACTAAATGCTCTCGTTTTTACAGAAGCCGTCACTCTTCTTCATAAGCTGCTTTGAGATTCAGGAATTCACCTCGACAAACATAGTAGTTGGAATGTTCTACATATTCACCCCGTCGGCCGCGTGTGATGCAACAGCCGTAAAGGAAAGCGGATGGTTAGTCTATCTAAAAACTACCATCATAAAAAGAAGAGCTGAGGTCTTAATCCCGCTATACACAGCCTTCGTCAAACCCCACTTCAAATGATGTGTTTAGGTATGGGTGCACTTTCACTTCAAATATATTTTTCCACTGGATTAAGTCCAAAAGCACAATATAAGAACAATTTAGGAAACGAAAGGGCTGAGTTAAAGAGATAGAATTCTTGCATTAAATCCACTTTCACTGGAGAGACAGACCAAACATGGATTTGATAAGACTGATTAAAGCAACTGGAGACCTTGACGGTTTCCCTGTAAGCTACATATTCCACCTAAGGGAAGATAGAAGCTTCTGTGAACACCAGTCATTTCTGGAAGCAATAAGAATCCAGTTGATTGTCAGACACCAGTTCTTCTCCAATGGAGTTTTCCTACCTTAGAATATCCCATATGCAGCTGCAGTGTTTTTCCAATCGGTTAAGGTTACACGTGAGTTAGGCCAAAAGTGAGGATATTCATTTTCCCACTTATATTCCAGATAAATCGGAGCCGGATCACACGGAAAACCCAAGTAGCAAACAAATCACTCCCCTTAAGGAACCCTGAATTACCAGGATGCCATACAGGTGAAGACTCACTCAGGTCCTGAAATTAGAATTTTGAATTGAAGTTTAGAAATTAATTTGATGGGTTACTTTGTACTTTGTGCTGTATGATAGTCTCATTTATCAGAATTTTAAAATCACAAAACCATTCAGATACATAACCATTTAGTAAAGTTTAAATTCAAGCGCTTCCATCAGTCATAAGACTAACATTATCGACTGTCAGCAATACCCCGGATCCAAATCCTACCAGAAAACCGAACTCAACTAGAGGAGATGTATCTCTTTCGGTTAATAATTGCCCCGGGAAAAGTTGCTTTTCCAATCTTTAACTCAACAAACTTGAATATGTACTGTGCGAAGTACAGGCGCTGAAATCCGCTTACGAATTATCCATGGGAAGGAACAGAAACTTAATAATTTTTATTAGATTATCGGATACACGACCCAGGAGGGATTATGACTAAATAGATATGCTAATACGGAACTCACAAGCCGTCAACTGCGTGCGCAACAGAGAAATTCACCGTATTGGAAAGTGAAATCCAGATGGAATTATAAGAAGACCTAGACGAATATTACTTTATATCTACTCTCAAAGAGATTACAACTTCATACTGACAGCAGCTCCCAAAGTAATATACGCCCTGGACACAGTAATTACCCCAGATATGGGGAGTAACACCTCCCCAGTGCCATTGTCTAGTCAGTTATTTTATACGGGTATATAAGACGCAGTTATTAAAGAGCGGTTCAAGGCCGCAGACAATATTATTGACAAAATTTGCGCAATTCGTAAGCGCGAAAAAGAGAGCGATACCCACTGAAATAGACCCAGCTCTTTCTCAAAAGAAAAGAAATCATACTATATAAGCGGCTTCATAAGGAAGGTTTGCAGAATAGCAAACAAGAAAGAGGAGCTTGCCAACTCGCTATCATTAGTTTCCCTTTTTAACGGACATGTGGCTCTTGAATGGTATCGAACTGGGTCAAATATGTAATAATTTCACCACTTACAGGTTCGACAGACCAAAAGGGATTCGGGCAGGTAGATTAATTTTGCTCTTCAAAGACCACATCAAGTAGGCACCAATGCTGCCCACCCGTGAATCTGAAAACATAAAAATGGTGGCTTGTAAGATAGGATCCCCAATAGTACTAACGCTAGTAGGATTATATCTTAGCCCTCCAAAAACGTTAAACTGTTCAACAAACTCCAGAACCTGACTAAGACTCCTCTCCGACTATGTATCATGAGTAACTTTAGCGCTCCAGCGGTAGATTGTGAAACTGTGAAACTGGTCTCGAGAAGCCATAGGTTCACTTATGCGTTTAGGTACGATAACCTCAAACCAAGGCATTGCAAACGCCTTCAAATACCACTTCCAAATGAACACAATCAACGTTGTAGATGAGGGAGTCTCAGTCCCGTGCAGCAGGATTTGGGTAGTAGAATACGACGCGATCCTAGTTGAGGTCCCTGGACTCAATTAGGTAAACTCCTCCGGCCTGAACAACCTGCATCTAACAATTTTAAAGCTGCTGGCACCGTTAATTACCATTCTTCTAACATCACTATCCAATTAGTCGATATCAACAGGTTTTGTACAGGGCGACTGGCGTAAAGCAAAAATAAACCCTATATCTACGAAAAATGATATAACCAATATAGAACACTACCGTCCGATAAGATTGATTAGCGTCTCCTTTAAAGTGATGCAGAACAAAACTAAGGGAATACCTAATACACGTCTATTTCTTCTCGAAATTACAGTATAGATTCATCAAAGGTCATTCATGTTTGACAAATCTCTTAATTTTTCTAGAGGAAGTAGCAAACAATTTAGACATGATATAAAAGGGTGAGGTGTGCTACCTCAACTTTCAAAAGGCTTGAAACCATATTAACAACATGCTCTTACTGCCTAAATTAAGAAGTATTGAGGCTCCAAACCAGGTATGTAAATGGATAGGCAGTTTACTGCATGAATTCATAGACCAGGTAAAAATTAGATTTACGGTCTCTTACGAA